>PVJS01017941.1:0-35528 GCA_004027185.1 Glis glis | reverse complement strand
CATCTATCTATCTATCTTTCTATCTTCTATCTATCATCTATCATCTATCTATCTATCTAATATCTATCTATCATCTATCTATCTATCTATCTATCTAATATCTATATATCTATCTTCTATCATCTATCTATCTATCTATCTATCTATCATCTATCTATCTATCATCTATCTATCTATCTTTCTATCTTCTATCTATCATCTATCATCTATCTATCTATCTAATATCTATCTATCTTCTATCATCTATCTATCTATCATCTATCTATCTATCTATCTATCTATCTATCATCTATCTATCTATCTATCATCTATCTATCTATCTATCTATCATCTATCTATCTATCTATCATCTATAGTATACCTGAATTGATAAGTACCTCAAAAACCATCTTATCTGGTGGTTCTTTCCCTTGGTCTCATATCTGAATATTTGAGGAGCTTAAAAACTACTGTTTTTCATATCTCCAGAAATTCTAATTTTAGTGGTCTGAGATGGGACCCAGGTATAGGCATTTTTAAAATGCCTCAGGTTATTTTAATGGGCATCCAGGGCTGAGGCCCCTCTGATTAAATTCAAGCCCTTCATTTCACATCTGATAAAATCAAGTCCCTCTTCCTTCAGCTGTTGCTGTGGGTTAACAACCCAAATATCCCTGTGAATCGTTAGATGTTTTTAAAAGGGCTCTGTGAAAAGTGACATCACCTTCTTTATTTAGAACTGATCATAATTTTTATGGCTTCCAACAGATGTCTTGGTTTCTTGAATTATCCTTTCACGTCAAGCGGCCTCTGAGGCTCTGGCTGCCAAAGAAGCCGGAAGGTATGCCTCGTTTTCTGTTCTCCAGGTAGTGGAGCATATTTTAGCTTTTTACTTCTTGCCAGTATTTTTGCTTCAGTTTCTTCACTTATCTTTTGTCCACTGAAGTTTGTCTTCTATCACTATAGATTGTGTGGATTATACCCCTAAAAAGCCCACAATCTCAAAAATATTTCTACTTTGCCTTTATACCTGATCGTTTAACTCGGGGGTCAGCAAATTATGGACCCATGAGCCCTATCCAGCAGGCTGCTTGTTTTTTTGTAAATAAAATGTTATTGGAATACAACCATGTCCATTCATTTATATATTGCCCATGACTGCTTTCAGGCATAACAGCAGAACTGAGTAGTTATAACAGAGATGGTATGACCCCCCCCACACACACACACAGTTGAAAACATTTATCGTCTGGTTCTTTACTAAAGAACTTTTCTGACCTCTGGCTTAGCCAGCTAGAATCCTTGGGCTGCACAGTATTAGTAGGAATTGCTGCTCTGTCCTCTAACATTCAGTGATGCTGTGGAGGTGTCAAGGTCAACAGGATTCCCATCCACCCTTCAGTATCCCACATTAATGACTTGGTCTTTTTGCCCAAAGGATTCTTTCTTTACCTCTGAAATATAGCATCTTTTAGGCTTTATGTTGGTTTCAGTTGTCCTACATCGCCATTTCTTGGCATACTGTACATTTGATTTTTGTTATTCTTGTTTATTTTTGGTGTCATATTGATAAAATTCAGAATTGGGCACCTGGATTAAAAAAAACTAGTTATATCCACATTTTCATTTAACTTTGAGGAGTAACTACAGCTCTTTGTAATATTTATTTTATTCTGCTCACTTTTTTAGACCTGTCTTCTGTATACCTTTTTATAGTATTTTCAGTAACATCTATTCATTCTTTCTCTGACTCTTGCATTTCTGTTTCAAGATTGTTAAGAGTTTTATTAAATTCTTGGATGATACGGCAATGTGCTTCATCACAATTTTATCTATCTGGCAGAAACATTTTTGTTTTGTAAATGTTCACTTTTCATCTGCCACTTGTTTTGTCTATTTCTTCTGTTTTCTTGTAGTCTCTTTATGCACTGATCACTATTTATCTCTGAATAAGTTCTTTCTGACTCCCTATTTGCAGGAGACAAAGCAAGATTGAGTTTCTGAGCTATAAAGAATTTTCTCTGGTTTATGGTCATGGAAGAGAGTACTAATTGCATTCTTCAACATCCATTTCTCCTCTCTTCCATAACAACAGAAACAAGTTCTAATCATTGACATTGTGCCCAGCGAAAAACCTAAAATTCCCAGCTTTCCTTGTAGCTGGTGATGGCCATGTGACTAAACTCTGTCCAATAATACATAAAGCCGAAGGGTCAATTGTGGCTTTTGGGTAAGCACCTTAAGAGTGGGAGAGGCTTGGGGTCTTCCTTCTCATCCCTCCAAAAGTGCTCCAAAAGTCACCTAAAACTGTGTGCTCACTTTGAAGTTGGAAGTCATATACAGAGAGTAGAAGAGCAGAAAGTTAGGAGCTTGGTTCCCTGATGGCAAGATGAAGCCACCAGACAAACCCTTGAAATTATTTAAAATGAGATAAAAATAGTCAACTATCATTCTGAAGCTTTCTGGGGTTTTCTGCCATATAGCCAAACTTAACCTTAACTATTATGGTAATAAGGCTTCTTATAACACAGGGTTGTGTGAGTGTAGAGTTGAGGGTGTGCAAAAGACTTGCTTTGCCTTTATTTTTTTTTTTTCCTGGCTAACCAAATGTGTGTGTCAGATTGCAGTTCAGGGTCTCCCTCCTCATCTCACCAACAGGTTGCTTTCTGTTGAGATGTCATGTCTGGGCGATTCTGTTTTCAGCCTTAGCTTCCTTTGTCTCTGAGATGCCAAATAAGGACCAAAGAAGCTTCTGCCATAAGCTAGCATGTTCAATATTGCTGTTTTGACAAGGAATTAGTGGTTGCTCTCCTTGGGTTCTCCCACGTCCTAGAACAGGTGCTCTGCCGGCTTTGAGCTCTGCATTTTTAAAAATATTCTTTTATTGGTGCACTGTAATTATACATCATATGGAGGTTCAGTGTCATAGAAACATACATGCACACCGCACCTGGTGTGTTTCCCTCCAGATCCCACCCCGTTCCCTCCTCCTCCCCATTTATAATACTGAAATTGGCATTGATAACTTCACATATGTACATAAGATTGTCTGAACTGTTTCCTTCATCAAGTCTTCTTTTCCCCCTCTCCAACTCCCTCCCCAAATCCCCTTCTACTATTCTACTGGAATCTCTCCTCATTTATCTGAAATCCTCTTTGTTTCCCAGTTTCTCTCCAGCTTCCACATATGAGAGAAAACATATGACCCTTCACTTTCTGAGACTGGCTGATCTCGGCATTTTTAGGGGGACCCTGGCTTTATCTTCCCACGGGCCTCTCTACTGGTCACCGGGCAACTCTCCCTTCCATGTTATGGTTCAGATTTACAGCTGCTTCATGACTTTGTCAAAGAAGGAGTTTGCATTTCTATTTGTCTTCTGCTTATTGTTGCAGGGTGACTTTGGTGAGGAAAAGGGGTACAGATATATTTCCTCTACCATTTTAAAATCAGAAGTCTCCTTGCTTTGTTTTAATAATAACAATTTTATACTTTTATTTGCACATTGTAATTACACATCATAATGAGGTTCAAAGTGATAGAAACGTGCGTGCACAATCACTTGGTGTATTTCCCTTCGCATCCCACCCTGCCCTCCCTGTACATGTTAGTGAGGTTGGTAGTGATACCTTCATATATGGACATAACATTATTTGAGCTGTTTCCTTTCTCAATTCTCCTCATTTCACTCCCTCTCCCAATCCCCTTCCCCTCTTCTACTGGTCTCTCTCTTCATTTATCTCAAGTCCCTTTTGTTTCCTATTTTCTCTCTAGCTTCCACATATGAGAGAAAACATACGACTCTTGGCTTTGAATGAAACAGAATAGTAATGATTTTTAAATTACGAAGGCATATATGTTCAGCAATCAGTAGTAATTACCGTTAACATTGTCACGAATGTTTTCATCCAAATTTTCCCTCTCTCAATCTTGTTGTCTCTCTAAGAAGATTAACACATTTTGTGTATGTATATATATATATGTAATAAAACCTATTTAACTTTGGGGAACATGATTTAGAATATCATTAAGTAATCTACAATATTATTTTTAATTGTTCTTTGACATTCCAAAGTATGGATCTACTATAAGTTATTAATCAATTCCCTAGTTTGGAACATTGGTCTCTCACACATTGGCTATTATAAATAATTCTGAAATGCACATCTTTTTCCCTTATAAACAACAAGTTAGATATGCCTTATTTTTCACATTTCCTTAGAAAATCTTTCTGTAGTAAAATTTCAGCTCAGGTCAGATGGTCATTCATTATGAATTAGTAGCTGTCTATGAGGTCCTTATTATGATTCAAGGAAGTGGGAGCCCTAGAGCTCAGTAGTTATTTCATCCTCACCACGAGCCTTGAGGTATTGTGCTTCACCCCCGTGGCAGGCCCAAGCTGCAGCTTTTTATATGAACATAGGCACAAAAGGCCACAGACTTTCAAGGACTGGGATACCAGCCCTGCTAGGGGTTCCTGGGTCCCATCTGCCTCCTATTAAAATCTTCTTAAAATACTTTTTTTTAAATTTTAAACCAATTTTAGATTTATAGAATAGATGCAAAAGTATTACAGAATGCCTTCTATCCCTTACCCTATGTCCCTGTATGCTGACATCTTACATAACCATAATGTAATGTTCCAAACAGGATGTTAACATTGGTACGATGCTGCAAACTAAGTCACATACTTTCTATGAATTTCACCAATTTTTCTGTAGTAGAGGCCTGATGGCAATCTCGCATTGCATTTAGTTGTATTTTCTCCTTATTCTCTTCCAGTCGATAGCAGTCTTTATGTTTTGTGACACCCACACTTCTGATAAATACTGGTCAGCTTTGTAGAATCTCACTCAATTGGGACTTGTCTGATGTTTTTTCATGATTAGATCGAGGCTTGTGGTTTTGATGAGAATATTACAAAAATGGTTTTGTGACTTTCTCAGTGTATCATATGGATTTTATGATGTTGGCATGTCTTATTTCTGAACAGAAAATTATTTAAACTGCTTTCTTGGGCAGCTGCTTAAGTTGGTGTCTGACCAGTTTCTTCCCTATGTAGTTATTGGAATTGATAAGGATCTTGGGTGAGATACTTATAGACTATGCAAATCCTATTTCTCCTGAAACTTTTGCCCAGTAATTGTGGCATCCATTGGTGGAGCTTGTCCACCACAATTATTACTGTGATATTTGTCTTATAGTAAGTTTGTATTTCCCTTTTCCTTCTATGTTTATCAATTGGAATTTTTTGTGAGAAAGAGCTATTACTTTCCTCCATTTACCTGTTTAATTATGATATAATTATAGATGTCATATATGTATATTAATAAATATGGGTATTTATTTTATTCTATGGATTAAAAGCACTTACCATAGTTCTTTTTCCTTTAGCTTCACAGTATCCTATCAAGACATGATCTTTCGAGCCAGGCGTGGTGGCGCACGCTTGTAATCCCAGTACTTTGGGAGGCGGAGACCGGAGGATCCGGGTTCACGGCCAGCCTCAGCTCGCTCTCTCTCTCTCTCTCTCCCTGTCTTTTTCTCTCTCTCTTTCTCTCTACTTAGTGAGGCCCTCTGCAACTTCGTGAGACCCGGTTTCAACATAAAATATAAAAAATAGGGCCGGGGGTGTAGCGTGGAGGTAGAACGCCCCTGCGTTCAATCCCCGGTACCGCAAAAAAAAAAAAAAAGACATGATCTTTCATACATACATAGATTAGTTCTTTATCTGTTAGGAATATTAGCCCTTTGTGGTATATGTTACAAATATTTTGTCTCTGGCTATCAGTTGCCTTTTGACTTTCTTTATAGTATTTTTGTTAGTATTTTTCTTTTTATGTAATAAAATTTATCAGTCTTACTTTTTATTGCTTCTGAACTTTGAATCATCCTTAGAAATCCTTTCCCTATACTAAGGCTAAAGAGGAACTTACCCTATTATTTATTAGGTTAAGAACCCCATGTAGCATGGTATAGAACTTAACTGCTATGGTAATTTTACATTTATGTGCATGATGCTTTAAAATGTGTTCTTCCAACCACATGTGTGCTCCACTGAGGGCAGTGATGATTTTGCTCCTAGTGCCTGGCACAGAATAAACCATTCATAAGTTCTTGCTGAATACATGAATGAATGAAGGAATGCAGGCTTTTCATTCTCAGTTGTTCCCCTCTGGGAGCCACTATCAGTCTTGTGCTTAGGTCACCAATACCACATGCTCCAAGGTGCCACATTATGTTAACCAATGAAAGGGGTCCCCAGAGATACAGGAGTCACAGAATTATAGCACTCGCCCTTTGTGTTATGGATGCCAGTTTCACTTATGGATCCAGAGAGGGGTGAGGTAGGGGAGGGGGTGTCTCCATATTGTTCCCATAGACTTTCCACTTCCCTTTTGTAAACCTGATCACACTTCTTATTACTTGTTGAATACTATCTTTTTCTACAAGATCATACTTGTTCAATGCAGTATGCTCCACGAAGGTAGGAACTATGTCTTCCTTAGGTATTATAATATCCCAAGTATCCCAAGTACCTAGAGCTGTGCCTGGCGCATAGTAGGTATTCAGTAAATATTTGTCCAATGAATAAATGAATGAAATGTGGCCTAGAATCTTTGTGTCCAATAAAGAAGGATGTGATATATAAGGACACATGGTCTCTGCCTTCGAGTATCTTGCAGCCTAGGTAGACACTTAGGAATGAGCACACAGAACTCTAATACACAAAGAAACAGGCACTGCCACAAGAATTAAGCTTTAACCCTTGGCCCCAGTGATTTGCCTCTGAACTGAGCTTCAGTTACCAACAAAAATTACCTTAGTCCTTTTGGTTGAATTGTCATAAAATATACACTTTTCTTGTATCATCTTCTAGTAGCACAAGAACACAGGACTGAAATGAAAAAGTCCAGGACGTGGTCTCTTCAGTTCCCCTCAACTTTGAAATAGGAATGGGCACTAGAGCAATGATCCAAAAGAAACTTTCTAGAGGAAATCATGCAACAATTCTTAGAAAATCTAAACTGCAAAGCGATTGTACAAGGGGGGAGGGGTAGTTGTTCAAGCATCTTCAGCGTAAAGATGCTTCAAAAATACCAAATTGTTATGAAGGCCAGAAAAATGGATCTTATTTCATAGAATCACACATTGAACTATTTGTGAACTTACACCATGTAAAAAGAGCATTAATTTTTTTTCATATGGCACAAAATAAGTCCCTCAGGAGCTAGAGAACAATATCTTGGCTAAAGGTCTATTTGATATGAGTGGAATTTAAATTCCCAGGAATTTAATATTGATTACAGCTGTACACAGAGAGGACATGAGGACTGGCATGGGCCGCTGTCAGCCAGCACAGTGTTGTATTTGGAACCATGAGAAATACGTGTGAGTGGTCAGGGCGCTGAGAGAGTGGAACTGCGCTGAGCTGTCGAGAATGCATGAATGATGGCTATGTAATGCAACAATGTGGACTGGGATATAATGCACATTTGATTGAGTTGGAAAAGTGTAGGGGGGACCTTGTACCTAGAAACGTACATGGGATTGTTTTAATATCATGTATTAATAGACACTAGCCAGATCCATTAAAAGGCTGTCACCAACATGCATCAATTTTTCTTATGTTATATTTCTTGTATCCATCATCCTTCCTTTTCATTTCCTCTAATTTAGATCCAGCATTTCATGTCTTGGCTATTGCAATGATCTTCCAATTAAACAAGATGACCAGTTATCCCTAAATCAAGATGACAACACCTAAAACTGCCAGGTTAATTTTTCTAAAACATCAGTCTTCTATCCCAATCCTTTATTTTCTTCACTCTAACCCCACAAAATTGCACAGAATAAGCAGTTTCAAACAATGCCCTAGGACTACATGTAGTATTCTCCAGAAATACGCATTGTGCTTGTTTTTACTCAGACATTGTCTTTTTAGACTCTTGCACAATACCTGTGGCAGAATAAGTGTCCAGTGGATACTCACTGAATGAATGAACAAGGTGACTCATTGGTTGCTGGGAAATGGAATTTGAAAAGGACGAAAGACTGGATTCTTGGCCCCTTACTTCCCTGCAAATCAGCAGCTCCCTTGATATCTGCTTTTGATGTTGGTGTTCCCAAGTAAGTTTTGTTTGAAAAAGAATTCTATTGTTCTAAGTGTTTGGGACTTCAGATAAGTGGGGAGAGAAACAGTAGAATAGTGTTAGGGGATCAGGGGAGGAAGGTGAGGAGAGGAAAAAAGGAGGATTGAAGAAGGAAAGTTCAAATAATGCTATGTCCACATATGAAGGTATCACTGCCAATCTCACTAACGTGTATGGGGAGGGAGGAAGGGAGAGCAGGGTGGGGCGAGGAAAAATAAATATACACCAAGTGCTGTGTGCACTATCATGTATAATTACAATACACCAATAAAAATTTAAAAAAACCAAATGAGCTATATAAAGATGTTTTACTTTACACCTAACATTCAAAATCCCAAATTAATCTTTCAAAGGTGACTGCCTCCAAATGTAGAGAACATTATTATGCTTTTATGCAGTGACCTTCTCCCAAACCCCATGGTTCTGTGAGTCTGCCATATTTGTTCTTATATGATCCCATTCCTGAGGAACGGGTTTGACCCAAGCCTGACCCACTGTAGTGCCTTGACTTCCAGGCCAGAACTGATTTTCTTAGGGTAAGCACCTGACTCTAGCTTAGCAATTCATATTCATTTATTCCTGGAAGTCAAACTTATTTTTTTTTTATCAGAAACTAAGCAATAAGCTGGGCGTGATGGAACACACTTGTAATCCCAGTACTTGGGAGGCTGAGACAGGAGGATCTGGGTTCACAGCCAGCCTCAGAAACTTAGTGAGCCCCTGTGCAACTTAGTGAGATCCTGTTTCAAAATAAAGAATAAAAAAAACAGGGCTGGGGGTGTAGCTCAGAGGTAGAATGCCCCTGTGTTCAATCCCCAGTACTACAAAAAAACCCCTAAGATCAGGTTCCCCAATATTTAGATAAAGGCACTCTGGAGTAGAAGAAGCAAGAGAAGAGATGGAAGAGATGAGATACAGAGAGAGTGTCATCCTGATAGCATTTGAGTCCCTTATTCTACATGTTTTTAGGCAGTTGCAGGTTCAGTTCCATGGAAGCAGAGCCTGAGATGGAGTCTGGGGTGGAGGGTATTTATTAGGGAACAAGATCGATGGGAAGGAGGAGTAGAAAACAGAATTGGGTAGAAGGAGGAATTGAAATTGCAGGTCAACCCACAAGGAGCTCTGGAGCAGGAATGTCCCGTGGGAATTGTCCTGCATGGGCTGAGGTGGCCTGACCTTGGCTCTGCCCTGGTGATCAGTCACTGGGTGGGATGCCCAGAGAAGGGCTTGCTCTTGGTCAGTTCTCTGCAGCAAACCCTGAAGAAGCCACCAGCCGAAGGCTGTCTGCTGACCACACTCATCCCTCTGTGGGAGGCAATCTGGGCCGCACATCTCCATGTCCACCAGGGACCCACCTTCACCTGTCTTTCCCTTGTTTAATGCTCAACTCTTTCTTCTTGATTATGTGATAGACTACAATATGCTTTTAATATATTTCCATGTTGGTTTTTTTTTTCAAACAGGTCAAGTAAGATTTTTCTCACTTGCCCCTAAGAAAGTCCGAACTAATAGTCAGGTTGTCCTCCTAAGTACTCTCGCTGTCGTTTTGGTCTTGAAATGCCTGTATTTTTCCTTCCCCACTGTTAAGGTTTGAATATTGGGGCCCTCCCCATTCATATTGGCGAGCCTAATACCCAATAAGAGAGCATAAACCAGTGGAGCCTTTGGGGAAGTGATGAAGTCGTGAAGGCTCCACCCTCATGCGTGGGATTAGTGGCTGTGTAAAAGAGGCTCCAGTGAGCCCCTTGCCCCTTCAGTAATGTGAGGAAGGCACCACCCATGAAGCAGAGAACCAGCCTTCACCAGACACCAGATTTTCTGGTGTCTTGATCTTGGACTTCCAAGCCCCCAGAACGACAAGCAATACATTTCTGTTGTGTATAAATTACCTAGTCTATTTTGTTGTCGCAGCCTGAATGGACTAAGACATCTACATCCTCATTCATGCAACACATATTTCCTGAGTACCCACCGTGTACCAGGCAGGAATCTAAATCCTACTTTTCCTGGAACTCTAGTTGCCATCCCACCACCTTTAGAAAGCCTTCCACCATCAAGGAGCCCTCAGGAGGTTCAACCCCCTGCCCCTGAATGCCAGTAGCATTCATCATCTCTCATCATCTCTACCTTTGCTCAGTACACTCTGCTTCCCACTGCATCACTGAATGGTTTTGTGACACTGTTCTATGAAATAATGGGTGTGAAATGACAGATAGGGTCCCAGACTCTAAAGGCATTGCTTACTCCATTCAAGTACTCTTTCCAAGGGACTCTCAGGAGAAATTTTTCCCATCTGAATATGGATTCAGAAACATGTGTTTCTGAATAACTCACTACCCTGTGAGCTATGCACCTGGCTAAGTTTCTCTTTTCACATTGGCTGCTAGAGAACTCAAGCCAAGTTCGCATCCCTTAAGAAAGGGGTAACATTCTATGTCAGATGTCACTAACTGTTGCCTCTGGGTCATTGAGACTGAGGCACATTTTATTTATTTAGCTGGGGTTCCTTAAAAATTGAGCCTGGCCAGGTGTGGTGACACATGCCTGTGATCCCAGGACTTGGGAGGATCGCAGGTTCAAGGCCAGCCTCAGCACCTTAGTGAGGCCCTCAGCAACTTAGTGAGACCCTGTTTCAAATTAAAAAAGAAAATAGGCCACTGTGAATTGTGCTGCTATGAACATGGGTATGCATATATTACTGTAGTTTTCTAGTTTCAATCCCTTTGGTATGATACCCAGTAGGGGTATAGCCTGATCATATGGTGGATCCATTCCCAGTTTTCACACTGATCTCCATAGTGGTTGAACTAGTTTGCAATTCCACCAACAGTGTAGAAGAGTTCCAATTTCCCCACATCCTCGCCAACATTTGTTGTTGTTTGACTTCTTAATGCTTGCCATTCCAATTGGGGTTAGATGAAATCTTAGAGTAGTTTTGATTTGCATCTCCCTGATTCCTAATGATGTTGAACATTTTTTTTCATGTATCTATTGGCCATTTGTATCTCTTCTTTTGTGAAGTGTCTATTCATTTCAGTTGCCCACTTCTTGATCGGATTATTTGTTTTTTTAGTGTAAAGTCTTTTAAGTTCTTTGTATATCCTAGATATTAGACCTCTGTCAGAGGGGAAGCTTGCAAAGATCTCCCTTTCCGTAGGCTTTCTCTTTAAGCTCTTGATGGTTTCCTTTGATGAGCAGAAACTGCAGCACAATTCACAGTGGGCAAATTATGGAACCAACCTAGGTGTCCATCAACAGATGAGTGGATTACAAAATTATGGGAAATACACACAATGGAATTCTACTCAGCAATAAAGAAGAACAAAATAACATCATTATAAGAAAATGGAAGGATCTGGAGAACATTATGTTAAGTGAGATTAGCCAATCACAAAAAAAGAAGGGACATATGTTTTCATTAATATGTGTGACCTACGGAGTAGTGGGGACACAAAAGGGATTCCGGTTGATAATGGAGAACCATCAGTGGAGCAAGGGAAGTGGTACAAGGGAAGGAGAAGGGCAAGAAAGAAGCGAATCAATGGAATTACTATCATAAACAATGTGTACTTATGAGAATATACCAAAACCATTCTCGGTACTTCATATGGGTGGGGGGAGGCAGGGGGGAAACTAAGAGCTCTGTGTATGTATGTTAACATCAAATTGATATTCATTGTGATGTGAGATGACAATGCACCAATAAAAGTATGTTAAAAAAGAAAAAGAAAATAGAGCTGGGGTGTAGCTTAGAGGTAGAATGCTCCTAGGTTCAATCCACAATACCAAAAAAAATTTTTTTTTAAATATGAATGCCTTAGGATCGGGCACATAGTCTCTTGGTTGCTTCAAACACACTTGGTCCCTGTTGAGAACACCACTTGTGAGTTCACATGTGTATATACCCACTGGCCCTTCTGAAGCTCTTGGATTTTGTAATTCTTCCTCTGTGGTTTGCATTTAAAGACTTTTTTAATAACATGTTTCATGTAACCTATTGTGCCCCAAATAATAGAATCTTAGCATTTTAGTTTGCAATTAGTGTAAAGAGTGAGAATTAATGAGATATTTTACATTCTTCTTTAATGCTAAGACTTTGAAGCCCAGTGTCTTTTTCATTGTGGTAAAATATACATACCAGAAAATTGATCATTTTAACTATTTTTAAAGGTACAGTTCGGTGGCAGTCATATCTCTGTGCAAACATCACCACCATCCATCTCCAAGCTTTTTCACCATCACAAACTAAAGCTGCATGCCCTCTAAACAATAACTCCCCGACCCCTTCTTTCCCCAGCACATGGCGACCACCATTCTATTTACTGTCTCTGTGACTTTAACTACTGTAGGTATCTCATATATGTGGAATCATGCAATGTTTGTTCTTTTATGACTGGTTTATTTAACTTAGCCTAACGTCCTAGAGTTTTCTCCATGGAGTAACCTGTGTTAGACGCTTCTTCCTTTTTAAGGGTAACTAATATTCCATTGCATGTATATGCTGCATTTTGTTTAGCCATTCATCTACAGTTTGTATATTTGTAGTAGCCTCATTTCATGTCATTATCCTTACCTTTCCTCCATAAAATCCTTTTAATTCTTTTCTGAACAGGATGCAGCATAAAAAATTCATACATTTCCTCTTTGATGAGATGATAAGCTCCTTAAAAGCAGTGTCCAGCACAGGCTTAGCACAAAGGAGGTGTTCAACTCCTGTGTTTTTTTGGCACAAATAATACTGGGGGTGAGGAGAATATGGTGAAGAGGCTGGGAAGTGCCTGCTCCTTGTCTGGGGGTGATGTGAGACCAGAGCCGGCCTCTGGAAATCATATCTCTGTGTTCTAGGATCCTGTACTGTCTCTCTTCCCCCAACATCTTTTCACCATCATCTTAGGCATGACACTGTCCACAGGTATTACCTTAAAAATGCAGAGTGGGGACACTCTGGGAGGAGGTGCACAGGTTGCAGGACTGCTGCCCCCTTCTTCTCCTGCCTTGCTGCTGTTCCTGGTGGTACAACCACTGTGAGATCAGAGTAGACTGAAATGTAAGGCTGCTTTAATGCTGAGAAGTTTCCCCAACATTCGAATTCACTGAGAAATGCTTTTAAGTTTTTAAAAATAGAGATACAACTCAGTGATTTTCGGGAAAACCTTTAAACACCCTAAAAAGAGAAGCTTTGGAAAGAACCTATAAACAGAACAAGGTTGTCCCAGGAAGAAAGGTTATGTGGGCTTGGTGGCTTCTTCTGTGGTCTAATTAAAGGGTGTTTAAATCTCTCTGACCCCATCCCCAGCAGGCTTGGGGAATTCTCCCTGATTGAGGGTGGTAACTCCAAGGCTCTTGTGGAAGGGTTGCCTGAGAGGGGTGAGGCAGGGCTACAGTTGCACATCAGCACAGATTGCCTTGGAATTAGATGGAAAAGCAGAGTGAGAGGCGTCTATTCCAACTAGTTGAGGCTGAGGTGGTCCCCTGAACTCTCCATCCATGACAGGTGGGCATCGACCTGTGTTGGAACCACAGCCAAGATGGTCCCATCCTCTTTTTACTAGTTCTGTCTTATTGAGAATATCATTCAAGTTCTCTGCACCTCAGTTTCCTCATCTAGCCTTCCCACTTCATAGGACTGTGTCAAGAACAAAATGGCATAATGCACATGAATTATAGAAAAAATAGTTTTAAAGCACATATATCGGGGAATATAACCTCTCTCTGCTTCTGTTTTTCTTTCCTGCCTGCTTATTTTCTTTGCATCATGTACAAACTTATTTATAATCTTTTGTATAATGTTAAATTGTCTACATTATTTTAAGGTGCTTCCTATTCTTTTTGAAATATGGCATGGAATAAATATTGATATGCACAAAATTAAGCCAGGTACAGTGGCTCAGGCCTGTAATCCCAGTGCTTATGTAAGGCTGACAGGAGGAATGCAGGTTAGAGACCAGCCTCAGCAATTTGAAACATAGTCAAAGCCGGTTGTGGTGGCGCACACTTGTAATCCCAGTACTTGGGAGGCTGAGACCGGAGGATCTGGGTTTGTGGCCATCCTCAGCTACTTAGTGAGGCCCTCCGCAACTTCGTGAGACCCTGTTTCAAAATAAAGGATAAAAAATATGGCTGGGGATGTAGCCCGGAGGTAGAATGCCTCTGGGTTCAATCCCCAGTACCACGAAAAAATAAAATAAATAAAATGAAACATAGTGAAACCTTGTTACAAAATAAAAAAATAAAAAGGGTTAAGGGTATAGCTTGGAGGTAGAATGCCCTGGGTTTGATCCAGAGTACCAAAAATAAATAAGTAAGTAAGTAAATAAATAAATAAATAAATAAATAAATAAATAAAATGTAATATTAATATACACAAAATCAACATTTAATGGATTGTTATGATCACTATTATCTTGGGAAAATATGTTAGGGAATTATATATGGAATATTTTATAGAGCGACTATATTACCGAGAAAATGTATTATAGAGAGAATATAATATATTATTGGTGTAGGCATGGGCATAAACACTTTAAAGTGCTACTTTCTCTTCTAAATGGAAAACTCCTTTACCTTGAAGCATGTGTCTTAAGCTGAGCCTTTAGAAGGCAAAACACCAGGGGTGGCTGCGGGGTCCACACTCACAGGATCCGTGTTCCTTTCCACTGGGCACACAAAAGCGTTCACTTTGCTACTCAAGTGAGGAGTGTCCCTGAGCTTGGGTGTAGCCCAATGTGTGGCTCCCTTTTATTTCCTTATTTATAAATTGCCATATGTGGGATGCTTCACGAGCCACAATTTGTATCCTCTGCTCTGACAAGAGCCGTGTCAAGTGGGCTTGGCCTCCTCTTATTCTGCAGATAGTTAAATGGTGCACATGGAGACAGCAGAGTGCGATGGGCAATTCAGGCAAGAGAGGTAAACACTGCTGGGTCCACCAGGCATGTGGGCTCACACTCCCCCGTTGGCCTCGGGCTAGTAATTTAATCTCTCTGAGACCCAGTCTCCTCATCTATAAAGTGAGGAAAATATTAGCAGTTACAGAGCAGGGTTATAATAATAATAAATGTATTAAATTGTACAGCCCTAAGCTTAAAGCTTGGCTCACATTATTGTTGTTAATAAACTATTCCCCACCCACACTCTTTCGTTTGAGTAAAGCTGCAAGCCCAAGCTTTGCTCGGAAGAAAATGTTTTGTGCTATGGGAAAAAGGGAATTAAAAAAAAATCCTTTCCCTATAAATCCTGGAGTCTGTTTTCTGAACCTAGAAACTAAATATTTTCATGGACTTAGAAAGTAAATAAAAATACAATCATGTCACACCAAACCAAAAAAGGTGGGTGCATCTTCTTGCGTCTGGCTTTGAAAAGCTGTCAGAACTAAGCTACTCAGTTTTCATTCTAATCAGGATTCAGGCCCAGCTTGTGAATCATGATTCATGTGCTGCTCTGGACCTAACAGTTGGTGAACCCGGCTTCACTAGGATCTTAGGAAAGAGAACTTCCTTCTCCCCGCCCCTGCTCATCATCGTCCTCAACCCCATAAACCACGCAGGGATATGTACCTTGCACTTGGATTTTTGCTCTTCTTGTGCACAGTGTAACTTGTATAGTTTTGCTCAACACTGCCGGATGAATGCAGTCCTTCTTTAGTTTACAAGGACTCAGTTTACAGAAGACATAGAAGAATGGCCAGAGTAGAATTTAAGGGGCGCTATCAAATACATCCATCTAGAAGTGCCACTCATGGCTGCGCCACAGTCCCTGGAATTGCTGCGGAGATTCAACCTTTTGGATTCACTGGTATTGAATCTCCAAAGACTTTGGGAGGGATGCAAATATTATATACTGTTTATGAAGCTCCGTCATGCTTATTCACATGTGTGTCTGCTCTGCTCTATAATGAGACGCTCTATGAACTTCGCCCCACCCATCTCTCCCACCTCTTCCTGCAGCACTCTGCCTCAGTCATCCTGGCCTCCCGGTTGGTTCATTGAACAAGCCAAGCTAGTCTTTGAGAATATATGCACTTGCTATTTCTACTTCTCAGAGCATTCTGTGTGACTTGCTCCTTCCATCACACAGGTCTCAGCCCAAATACCACCTCCTCAGAGAAGCATTTCCTTATCATCGCCCTGAAATAGCACCTTTCAGCTTTTCCCTAAGAAGGTATTCTGTTACTGCCTTCACAGTGCTTCCTGCTAGGTCTCAGTGCTTTTTAATGTGTGGAGGTGACTGAGGGACAACACGGATTGGCTACTGTCATTGAAATAAGTATTTTTGTGTGTGTGATACTGGGGCTTGAACCCAGGGGCCTTCTACTTCTGAGCTACACCGCCAGCCCTATTTCCTTTTTTTTTTTTTCATTTGAAACAGGGTCTCACTAAGTTATAGAGGAACTTGCTAAGTAGCTGAGGCTGGCCTCGAACCTGCGATCCTCCTGTCTCAGCCTCCCAAGTACTAGGACTATAGGCACGTGCCACCATGCCTGGCTTGAAATGAGAATTTTTAACTTACATTTCCAAAGAGAAGGGGGCATGTCACACCATGTAAGGCCACAGAAGGAGCACCAGGCATCGGTAGGAGGCAGAAGCAGAAGTGAGGGGAAAATCTAGGCCAGGGCTTTTGTTGGGGATTTCGTGGAAAGGGCAAGGTGGAGCAGAAAGAACCCCTCAGGATTACCTACTTTTAATAATCTCAGCAGGCTTTGGGTTATGGGGGTGGTCTCTACTTGCCTGGTACCCGTCCTGGAATGATTTAGGGAAGGGAAAATACAGATGTGGTTGTGAGAGCTAGATCAAGGGGTTGATTAGCAGTGTAAATTTGGGATTGGTTGGTCGGCATATGAAAATGGTAATCCTGAGCATTTTGCTATCTCTAAAGACTGGTTAACCCTGGAGAGTCAGTTTCTTTCTGGACAAGCAGATTTTTTAGGTGTCAAAACATCATAAGATACAGAAATAAGAAATGTGATTCATGCACACTCTCTGAATTATACTTACTCATTTATATATATATTTTTGTCTGTCTATGCCAATAGAAGGTGAGCCCCACAAAGGTAGGAACTTGTCTTTATTATTCCTTACTCTATGGTCAATGCTTATGACAATGCCCAGCAATTAGTAGTTACTCAATAAGTATTTGTTGCAGGAATGAAAAATAGGAACTCCATGATCTTCATATGTTTAGTTCCCTATCCCACCCCACCCTTATGCTATATCCAACACTGTGTAGAATACACAGTAGCTATCATTAAAAAAAGATCATTGAATTAAGTTGAACTGAGAATGGTAATATACCATCTTAGTTTGTATAGTTTAAAATAATTTTTCAGCAAATGTATTCATTTGTTATAGGTAAGGTAGATGGCACAAAAATCATGAATTTTAGTGAGAAGAAATAAAACGAAATAAATTCAAAACATATGCTCCTTTAAACCAAAGATTAGCAACGGTACCTTCGAATATGGAGAACGTATTCTGGGTTATAATAGCCTGATCTCTGCACTTAAGAAGTATTTAAATTAACCTTTTTAATAGGAATACAATACATCAAGATGTTAAAAGCACTTATCTCTAGACAGCAGGATGATGAGTATCTTTGTAGTTTTCCACAGTTTCCATATTTGCTATAATGAGTATGCATGACTTTTTAAATAAGAAAAAAAATCATTCACAAAGAAATTAGCATTTTAGTTATATTTTATTTTGGCTTCCATATGAGAATCTGCCAATAGATTAATAGAACCAACAAAGGAGCTTAAATTCAGCAGTATTTTTTCCATCTCCTTCCTTATTTATTCATGTCTCAGAAGAAATGTGGATTCCTAAATTATCCTTCATGAGATTTATTCAGAGTTTCGATTAACTCTAACAAGAGTATAGCACGTTACCATGTCATGCAAGAACAGAAAATAACCTGTTATATTCTCCATGTCCCTCTACCGATGTCAGCCCTGCCAACGTTCCTTACTGACGTCCCCAAAACTGACATTACCCTTTCATTGATGTCACTGAATCAGGAAGCTGAAAAGCTGTTGCAAAAATGACTGTTTCTATTGCAAAGGTTTAAAACTTTAGAGATTGAAAGGTTAAAGTTAAAAATATGTATTTTAATTTGAACAACAGATGGCCTTGGAGTGACTACAAGGCTGAATTAACTCTCGAGGCTCTATGGCTGTTTGTGGAAGGAAAAAATAAAAAAGACAACCGAAACCCTGAAAAAGCCCACACTGGAACACACAGCTCAAGCGCGAGTGACATCAGCAAAGTCTCTCTGCTGAATTGGAGTCCTGAATTTGGCTTCAGAGCATCTGTTAGGCTCCAGATAGAATAATCCTCTATGAAATTATATTTCATAGTTTCACTAATGAACAGTTCCAATTATGAGGGCCTCAGTCTCAAAGCGGTCCAGTCTCCTGAAGCCCTCGATAGCTCCCAGAGCCCCTGAGGGGCACAGAGCGAGCCTACTCCTCGAATCTACCGTGGATCTGTCTTTTGACAAGATATGCCCTGTCTTAGATTGAGTTCTACAGAAAAAGACCGAGAGGGAGAGTTGCTTGTAAAAGGTTTATTAGGAAGTGCTCTTGGGAAATGTATCTCTAAGGACATTTGGAAGGCAGAACTGCGCAGAAGCAGGAGGTAACCTACAAGGCAGCGTCAACTGCAGCCTTGGTGTTCCTCTGGGGAGCTCGATTGCTGAGAAGGTCCCCCTCAAAGCTCTTTCAAATCGAGGAGTCTGATCTTTGTATCTTAATATCAGCTGACATTAGACACAGGGGACTCAGAGAGAGAGAGAGAGAGAGAGAGAGAGAGAGAGAGAGATCACCTTTGCTGATAAAGTTTCCTGTGGCTAAAGACAATTTCTAGGAAGGGACTCAGCTAATATACCCACTAGTCCAGGGATGGGCTTGTGGATCCTGATAAGGGGATGCAGATAAAGCACTCTCATCTCTACTCCACCCTATCCCCTCAGCCTTTAGAAACGGGCATTGGGATGCCTGGAGCTCTTTGGAGCTCTCAGCCCACACCTGTCCTCTCAGCCTTGGCCAAACTTCCTTCTTGCACCATGACATCCTGAGATAAACCTCAGTTACCTGGAACATTCAGGAATTCATTTGGTGCTAACTAGCCTCTGCTTTTGTATCTTGTGCCTGCATTTTATAGTTTTATTATTCTTTCTTTACTTATTTAAAAAATTATTGGTGCATTATAATAATACATAATGGTGAATTTCACAGTAATACCTCATATATGCACACAGTATAATTTGGTCTGTTTCCTTCTCTGTACCTCCCCTTTCCCTTTCCTTCTCCCTCCCCTGATTCTCTTCTGCTACTCCTACGAGTCTTGCTTCTATTTTCATGAGGTCTCTTTTCTTTCCTTTTTTTCTCTACCTTCCACATATGAGAGAAAAAATTCATTTACTAATGAGTTTTCTACTTTCAATATGCCTGACTTCAAGATATTCAACTAAACAAGATCCAAACACATCGCTTAGTATATTGCAATAACAAAGTCAAAAGATTCTCTGGTCAACTAGAAAGATTAGAGGGTGAGAAGTTAGAAGATGTGAATTCTAGCACAGCCAATAATAATCTAAGTGCTATGGGGAAAGGACAGAACTGAGTTGTGGAGCTGTTATTTTATTTGATTCACAATATAACTGGATAGTGTTTGTATCATGTCCATTTTACAGATAAGGAAACCAGACTATAGGAAATTAATTTGTTCAAGATCAGATGGCTTGCTAATAATAGATTCAGGATTGATCCCAGGTTCCCTGATTCCAAATACTGTATTCTTTCCACCATCCTAAGGTAGTACTGCTCGACTTATTTCTTCACAAGAAATGGCAAACCCATCCAGGCATGGTGGCATATGCCTGTAATCTCAGTACTTGGGAGGCTGAGACAGGAGGACTGCAGGTTTGAGGACAGCCTCAGCATTTTAGCAAGACTTTCAACACCCTAGTGAAACCTTGTTTCAAAACAAAAAATAAAAAGGGCTGGGAGTGTAACTCAGAAATAGAATACCCCTGGGTTCAATCCCCGGTACAAAAAAAGAAAAGAAAAAGGCAAACCCGCTACTAAATCTGAGTAATTATAATAAAAAGGGAGTTCCATATACCATGGGTTGACTGAGAATAGTGGTAATGTCGAACAAACTCAGGTTGAATTTTTGGGTAAGTCATCTAAACCTTCTGGGTCTGTTTCTTTATTTGTAAAATGGGAACAATAACAATAGCACTCAAAGAGCTATTGGGAGCTCTACTAGAATAATGTATGTAAAACACAAACTATAGTACCTGGCCTATAATAAGCACTTAGTAAATGATTGCTTTATTGTTATTATTTGCTATGGATTGAATGTTTGTGTCTCCCCAAAATTCATATGTTGAAATCCTACCACAAGGTGATGGACGGTACTTGGAGGTCAGGCCTTTGGGAAGTGTTTAGGATATGAGGGTGACCCCATCAAGAATGAGATTAGTGCCCTTATCAGGCCTCCCCTGACACCATGTGAAGATGCAGCAAGCGGGTCCCACCTGTAAGTCAGAAAGCAGGTCCTCATCAGACACCAAACCTGCCTCGATCTTGGGCTTCTCAGTCACCAGTACTGTGAGGGATAAATTTCTGTTGCTTCTGGCTAGCCAGTTCACAGCAATTTGTTACAGTAGCACAAATGGACTAAGACATTATTCTTTTTTGTGTGTGTGGCACTGGGGGTTGAACCCCGGGGCATTCTACCTCTGAGCTACATCTCCAGCCCTATTTCATTTTTTATTTTGAAACAGGGTCTCACTAAGTTTCTGAGGGCCTTACTAAGTTGCTGAGGTTGGCCTCAAACCTGTGATTCTCCTGTCTCAGCCTCCCAAGTACTGGGATTACAGGTGTGTGCCACCACATGCAGCTTAAGACATTATTCTGATGGTATTATCAAGGTGAGTAGGTCCTTTCCCTCAGCACTACGCACTGTTTAGGGAACTGTGGGGTCTTTTGTGCAGGTGACTGCAAAGGCTCCGGGACTGCAAGTGGCACATTAGACCCCTGCGCAGCCCTGGAGTTAACAGAAAGGCAACGCTACCGAGGATGCCTATGAACATGTATGGAAAGACAAAACCATGGTGACAAGCCAGTCATCCTACCCAGCAAGGATGAAGTCTTGCTGCTCTAGCCGGAAAGCTCTCAGCCTGGGCTGCTGCCAGAATGGGTATGAGTGGTGCCTTTTTAGACAGAGCATTATCTGGATTGGATTACATGGTGCATCTTCATATGCTGTCAAGCATCTGAGTTCAAACAATTGGACTATTTAAATAAGATTAGCAACTTGGCCTCCTCCTATAATTCTCTCTCTGCAGGATTTCATTCAGAATACTTCGGAGAAGAGCGTTTTGGGGACGTAGTTGAATTTCAAGGTGCCCTACGCCTTCCTTCCTAAGGCAGGCACAGCTAAAAAAAGATCTACATGTCTGTCACCCAGAACCACCTGTGTACCCAGAAATGTGCCAGAGACATGTGCTCAAAGTCAAAGGGGTAGTAACGTGGACAGGGAATTTAAAAAGGTAAGTATCTATTTTGGATCGGTGAAAGTGGTAGCAGGTATGCTTGTCACTCAGCTGTGGATTGAAGCCCAAGCTCTGTCTATAAAGGCCAGAGTGTAGCAAATGACCATATGCCCAATATCAGGAGGCAGAATTGCATAACTGCGTAATGGTGAAGGGATTGGAATAAAGATTATGGGATTGCACAGACCTGTCATTCAAATTCCAGATCCTCCACTTACTAATTTTGAGATCTTGATAAAGTGACATTTCTAAGCCTTAGTAGTTTCCTCTTTTTAAATGGAAAATATTGTCTACCTGTGGTCAATGAACCTAAGTCAGTTTGCCTATTCACAAATATAGCTCCTCTGAGGATTGCTCTTATTAGGAGTGTTTTCTTTCTTTTTTTCTTTCTTTCTTTCTTTCTTTCTTTCTTTCTTCTTTCTTTCTTTCTTTCTTTCTCTCTCTCTCTCTCTCTCTCTCTCTCTTTCTTTCTTTCTTTCTTTGTAGGTAGCCTATGACAGAACTTCAGAATTAGACTCAAGACTTTCATTGCAAACTAACAGATGTTGGAGGAGGAAACCTATTACCCTCTATCCTTAACTGTTACAGTCTACCTATTATCTACAAAAGCCTAATACTGATAATAATGGTTCTTAGAGGATCTAATATTTGTGAATAAGCAAATTGACTTAGATTCATTGACCACTAGTAGACATTATTATACCATTTTGAAAAGAGGAAATTAATAAGGTTTAGAAGTGTTAAGGTAGAAATACAGTTTCCCTGTATGATTAATCATTATTTAAACATCAATTTATTAAGTGGTCCATTAACTACATTTTATCACTTTGATCGAAAATTTTTATTAGAGGTATTTTGGGGTGGGGATCACAAGTAGTGTTATTTTCATTCTCTCACCTAGAGTGGTTAGGAATTTATAGGGGACGAGATCACTCCCCTCCACTTCCTCCTTGGCAGTTCTACCTGGAGCCAACTCTGAGACAGGCCAAGGCTTTCTTCTCCCTGGAAGCTTCTTGATCATTTAAGGAGGAGGCCAATCTTTGAGGCTTGGGCTCCCTGTTTATTCTAGAGTCCGCTTTACCTTCTCCTTCTGCTTTGTTCCCTACCACGTCCACACCTCATGTATGACCCTGATAAACCAAGTCTTTGTGTTACCAGGAATAAGGAATTTCAGTAGTAGATTATTTGTCCTTCTTGTTGATTCTATCCTCAAGGGCTTCAAAAATTCACTTTACTAAAGGACATTGAGTTTGAAATTCAGGATAGCTCATCCATGTGTTAAAAATATGTTTTAAAAAATTAGTTCACACTTTTAGGTGTTCTGTGCCATGAGGAAGTCTCCAAAAACTTAGTCTTTCATGTTGTTAAATGGCTTTGTTTCTAGTGCTTAAATCTTTGAGCCCTGCGGGATTAATTTTGATATATTAGTGGATGCGGTGAGCTGGGCATGATGGTGCATGCCTGTAATCCCAGTACTTGGGAGGCTGAGACAGGAGGATCACAGGTTTCAGGACAGTCTTGGTAAGTAGTGAGACTCTCATCAACCTAGTGGGACCCTGTTTCAAAATAAAAATAAAATAGGACTGGGGGTGTAGCTCAGAGTTAGAATGCCCCTGGGGTTCAATCCCCAGTACCACAAATAATAATAATAATAATAATAATAATAATAACAATGATGGGTGTGGTGGAGATCCTGCTTTATTTGGGGTAAAGTCATTTGGTTAACACAACACTATTGACTAATTTGAAGAATGTAAATTTTAGAACACAAACACCTGATAATGTGTTAGGGAATAGAACACAAACACAAATATGAGTAAGACACTGTCCCCACTTTGAAATATCTTAAAGTTCAACAGACAAGTTAACCTGTTTTTACCATTTGACAGTGTGGGCTCGATGTGGTCAACTTCTTACATCACCAGGGCTATTTGTGCTGGAGAGACCTCCATCACTTTCTAGCTCAAAATATTTACAGAAATATATGCACTGCTGGGAGTATAATGGAGAATATATTAACATTTAAAAAATGCTCATTGTTGTGTTACTATATATACATAGCAGATGAATTTCAAAAGAGTTGTATTAAATTTAAATCGTGTGTTTAGTTCCCTTGGCAAGTTTTCTGTTTAAAGGGATTTTACTTGGAATTATTTTCAAAAGTCATTCTGAAGAGTAAATAGTGGCTCCCTAATTTTCCTTTGATGCTAACAGGAGTTGCCATTACTGGGTTTCTTAATGCAAGATGTACTTGCATAATTCAGATTCTTTTCTAATAGGAAAAATATCTAACGAGACTAGAATTTAAAAAGCAAATCAATGTGTATTTTTAAAAATGCAATTGTTGGAATACAGACGTAAAGACATTTCTTATGGATAATTTACATGAATCCAATTTGCTTGCCTGTACATGAGAAGCAACATTTTGGGTGATTTTTTCCCAAAAGCTAATTTTTTAAGCTTTGTAGAGTAGGTGCCAAATGGTATTTTAAAAACACACATTTAAAAAAAGAAGAACGTGCAGCTTTGCCTGGAGTACAGATGGAGCCTGTGTCAATTGAAGGCATTTTGCCTAAGGACACAGAGAAAATCACTTTTTCATAAAGACCATAAACTCCACTCTTATGTTTCTGTTCATCTTAATTTGTGGAAGGTGGGAAAGAATCAATAAGGGGCTCAGCATTCAGTTGTGTGAGCAATCTCATTAATGACATTTTATGTCAATTATGCGATAAAATTATTTGATCCTCAGATTAATTTTTATTTGAAGGAATGTGATAACTTCTGGTTACTTCTTGTTACTTTTATCGATTTTTAAATTGTGTACAGAGAAGGTCTAATTCTGTTTTGTACCAATGTCTAATACATAGCTCCTCATTTGGCCCCCTGCAGCACATGGTGTATTAATAATGTTAAAATGATGATAGCAACTCTAAGTACCTGTGCCAGGCGTTGTGCATCTGTGACTGTTGGGGCATCTTTTCATTTACACAGTAAAACAGAAATGAGGAGCCAGAGATTATTTGTGAGGTAAGGGTCAGAGCCAAGATTTGAGGATACAATTTGGCTTTAAATCTTTACCTTTTACCACCTACAGATATTCTTTATAAAATATATATAAATGTGGCCAGGCACAGTGCATGCCTGTAATCCCAGGGACAGGAAGCTGGGACAGGAGGATTGGAGGTTTGAGGCCAGCCTTAGCATCTCAGTGAGACCCTCAGCAACTTAGTAAGACCCTGTTTCTAATAAGAAATACAATAGGACTGGGGAGTGTAGCTTGAAGGTCAATCCCCAGTATCAAACAAACAAACAACCCCCCCCAAAAAAACATATATGTGAAACTGCTACCAAGAAGAGAATGCAAAAAAAGAGAGAAGATAATACAAATTTTTACTTATTGACATGGAAATACATCTACTACATATTGTTATGTATAAAACTCAGGTTGACTACAATCAGGGCCTCACTGACAAGATAGACCACTAAGTGTTAATAGTGGCTACCAGTGATTTTTAATAATTAAAAATTTTTGAATTTCATTTTGCAGGAAGCATTTTTTAACCATGGTTCTTTAGGGTAAGCAACAATTCTGGAACAAAAATAAATAGTAGCACATGGCTATAAGTGGGATCTTTGATTTTACTACCATGTATACCTCTTCTAGATTATAATCTTTTTTCCCCTTATTCTTTTGACTAAAAAGCCAATTCTTATATTATCAAATAGTTGAGATAAAAGTAATTCTGCCTGGCGAGAATTTCTCATCATTTTTGTTTGTTTTTAAAAGTTAATTCAGCTGGGCATGATGGTGCACACCTGTAATCCCAGTATTTGGGAGACTGAGACAGAAGGATCTCAGGTTCGAGACCAGCTTCAGCAACTTAGTGAGGTCCTCAGCAACACAGTGAGACCCTGTTTCAAAATAAAAAGTAAAATAGGACTGGGGGTGTAGCTTGGAGGTAGAATGCCCCCTGGGTTCAATCCCTAGTACACACACATACACACACACACACACACACACACACTCAAAAAAAATTAACTCATTTTTGCCTGTCCTTTCTGTATCAACAAGAAATATTGCAGTGGTGTGAAACTACAGAAATCCCTCACAAACTAGCCTATACCAAAAAAGGACATTTACTGATCTTGCGATTGGAGTGTAGAGAGGCTGCGCCAGAGGTTCTCGAGGTCGTCAGGGTAGTGAAGGGTTTTTCTGTGATTCAGCTGCCTCTGCTCTGGCCCCTGTGATGAGCTCATCCACATCCTGTTCCCTCATCCTCGTACAAGAGGACTGCAATATTCCAGCTCCGAGTCCTCGCCTCACGCTCTCCAGAGGGAGAAAGAGCATCACCGCCGACCACTCCTGAGAAACCATGAAGAAGCCTCCTTCCCAGAGAAGTCCTGCAGCTGTCTCCTTGTTTCTTATTGGCCCAAATAGAATCATCTGTATATCCCTGATCCAAGTACTAACTGCCTATTTAGTTACTAAATACTAAATACCATGAAGCTGAGGTGGGAGTGGGGGAGGTCTCCAAAGGAAAACATGGATGCTATTGGTGGGAGAAAAACAGAATGGAGGTTGGGGGAGACCATCGACAGCTCACAATCCCATCCCCACTGGCGTTTAGATTCTGGCTCTTCATATCCACAGTCCCTGACTGCCACCTTCCCTCCACACACCCTTTTATGCTTATTTTGTTTGTGGTGCTGGGGATTAAACCCAAGGGCATTCCACCTCCGAACTACACTCCAGCCCTATTTTATTTTTTATTTGAAAACAGGGTCTCACTAAGTTGCTGAGGGCCTCGCTAAGTTGTTGAGGCTGGCCTCGAGCCTGCAACCCTCCTGTCTCATCCACACGCCCTTAACCTTCCTTACTTCATTGTGGCAACAACTTTACTCCTCTTCCCTACTGAATTATTTTCCTCATCAAAGCTTTGATGCCCATCTTAAGAATCTAGGATAACTTGCTTTTGGCCACAACAGCAAATCCAAACTCTCCTATTATTTTGACTCTCCTCTCTCCAGTCGTTCACCACCACTTGCTCAATCATCCTCAAGAAAGGTCTCAGTTCCGTTGGCAGTTGTCACTGCTGCTGCTGCAAAGCAGGCGAACTTCATTCACCTTCTCCTGCCGCTTAAAAATGTCAACAATCTGGCCTCATCTACAATTTAACTTTTTCTCTTGTCCTTCCCCTCACTATTTCTAGAAAACACCATATTTTTCCTTACCTCCATAACTTTGAAAACACTGTTTCCTTCCATCTGGAAATCCTTCTTTTCATAGATCTGGATAACTAAGTAACATTCTATGTCATGTGCTTCTGCGTACTTCTGCCTTTTTCTGTGAATTATAACTGTTCATTAAAATGCAAACTAGCAATGTTCATATAGAGGCATATTTCATTCATTGATTTATTCACTGACCCTGGTCTATAGGGCTCTGGTGGGCAGGGGCTCACCTAACCCCAGCTTGCGGCTCACTCTCCTTTCTCTTGCTTGCTCTGCTCTGCCACACAACAAATGCTTCTTGCTTTAGGGATTCCAGGCACATATCCTCCACCCACTTCTTCACTGAATAAACTCCTCTCAGCCCTTAGGTGTCTCCTTGAAGGTCATTTCTTTAGGGAAACCTTCTCCGACTCCCAAAAGGTTTGGTCCTCTTGTTGTATGCTTTTATAGGACCTTTTGCTTCTCCTCTAAAAATACTTATTTTTGTTATTATTAATTACCCATTTGATTACCCCTTTAATGTCTATTTCTCCCAACAAACTCTAAGCACCTGGTGCAGTGATTGGTGCTAGTGGGTGCTCCATTCTATTTTGAATAAATGATGGTGGAACCTTTTACTCACAGTGGTGCTAATCCATACTGGTTAACAGGCACTGCTGATTCTAACACTGGTTTTATCTTTGGATAAGGCAACACGCCTAAATCATTTCATTAGATTTTAAAGTCTTCTTGGAAATACAATGATAACTCTAGAGCTTTGAAAGTAGTTTTACCTTCTGCCCTGCTGTCCATTTTCTTCTCCTGTCTTCATTTGACCATCTCACCGGCCTAACAAGTGAATTTTTCCTGTCAGATAACATTTAAGAAACTCCCATTTGTTACTTTTATGTCTTGTTCTATGGTTCTATATCCTCTTCTCTTCAATGACAACATATAAGATAAAAAAAAATAAGTATTACATGAGCATGTCTTCACCTTGCCTGGGACGTTCCAATCAATATTTCCAATCCTTATAGTCATGCACCACATAATGACATTTCAGTCAATGATGGGCCACATAACCAGTGGTCACATGAGATTATATCTCTTGATGACATCGTGGCCATCTTGGTTTGTATAAATATATGCTACAAGCCAGGTGCGGTGGTGCATGACTGTAATCCCAGTAATTGGGAGACTGAGACAGGAGGATCACAGGTTCTAGGCCAGCCTCAGCAACTTAGAGAGACCCTATTTCAAAAATAAAAATTAAGATTAAAAGGGCTAGGGGTATAGCTCAGAGGTGAAATGCCCTTGAATTCAACCCTCAGTACCAGAAATAAACAAACAAAACAACAACAACAAAAAATATGCTAGCATGTTCACACAATGATGAACTCACCTAACAAAGCATTTCTCAGAATATATTCCTGTTGGGAAGCTATTTATATATAACTATAGAAAATGAGTCATTTCCTTATTTCATGTGAGATCTAATAAACCACTATATTGTATCAAATGTTAAAAATCCAGTTAGCTATTCAAGTAGAGTCCTAAATTCTTGGCCACTCTTTCTGAATATTTCAAAATCTATTCACTCCAAATCTTACACTATTTAAATGGAGGCTATGGACTCTCAGTATATGTGTTAGAGAAACCAATTTCAGGTATATATTTTTACCTGTGATTTCTGTGAGGGCTATGGAGACAAATTCTGCTCTTCTAAATTGTAAAATGAGAGTTATGTCAATAACCCACTCTCTTTAGAACAACGAAAATGTTCTAAATCTTGGTTGTTCAATATAGTAGTACTGACCACATGTGGCTGTGGAGCACTTGTGACTAATGCAACTGAGAAGTTGAAATTTTGTTTAATTTTAATTAATTAATTTATTTTTTGTGGTGCTAGGGATTGAACCCATGGGTGTTCTATCTCTGAGCTACACCCCCCACCCTATTTTATTTTGAAATATGGTCTCAGAGTTGCTGACAGCCTCACTAAATTGCTGAGGCTGTCTTTGAACCTGTATCCTCCTGTCTTAGCCTCCCAAGTATTGGGATTACAGGCGTGGGCCACCATGCCTGGTTAATTTAAATTTGCATAGTCACACGTGGTCAGTGGTTATTGTATTTCATAGCACAGCTTTATACGATCAAAGTGATGGAAAAATAGTCCTCCAGATTCATAAAAGAAGAGTCTAGAAGTGGCTGTTAATTCTAGTCCTCTTCTCATTTCTCACGTAGGTGAGGACACAATTCAAAAACAGGCATTTGTTTCTAATAGACATGGAATGTCTATGTGGGGCATTCCATGCCCTAAAAACTACCCATCACCTCATCTGAAACCCTAAAGACAGACTTTCACAAAAATAATTCGTTAAACATGTTTAAACAAATATGCCTGGTTTCTTCTCTCTCCTAAGACTCAGATGCAGGGATGTTTCAAGGGTTTCGAATCATACCAACAATGAGTACGTATTGTGGCTGAGTGTTTGTGGAAATATTGCACACCCACCCAACTCATCACCTGTTAAGTCACATCTTTGTTTCGTTTTCAAGAATGAGATGATTCATAGTCATTTCGTTCATGGGAACTAGTGCCAGTTCATTTCTGGGAGTTCAATCACCAACTTCTGGAATTAAGACGCAAATACCTTATTATAAGTAGACTATATGCAGGAGCTTTCCACATGGTCTTCCCTCAGAGAAGAATTAATAGTTTCATATTTGGTCCAATAAAGCAATTTCCGGAAGAATATTTGTGGGCATCATTTTTTTAGATTCCCCACAGGTTTGATATGGAACATAGCCTGATCATATTCAAGGACGTAGATTAGTGCTAGTAGGGTCATCCGCTCTCCCTCCTCTACAGTTTCTACCCCAGCACAAGAGAAATGGGTCTATGAAAGGCAGATCTGAAGGCAGGCTGGACAGAGGAGCTGGAATCTAAACTCCTTAAAGCCTTGATTTCATCATGCCCATGTTAAGTTGTGGCTAATGTTTGCTACCTGGGGCTGTCTCCACCTATATTCAAAGCCCTTCAGAATCAAGCCAGCCAGAATTACAAGGGGAACCCCACTACAGAGGATCTTCTCAATCACATTAAAAGTGATATATATAGGAATTTTGATCAAAATTAACTCCAAAGACAGCCTTGGAGGCTAAGAGAGAAGGAGAATATACATTAAAAAGCAACTTAAAAAATAAGTACTCTGAAAAAGGCTTCCTGTCTGGAGCCCATACTGCTGTGACTGTCTGCTCAGGAGCACAGAGGCCCTTTCTATTCATGTGGTAGCTGTTTTCCATACTCCAATTCTGGAACCTCACCATGCACTTATGAAGCACCAATTGTATGCAAAGAACTTGGTGATACAGGAAGATCCATTTTCAGCCTACTTGATCTTCTAAGCAATTTTAAAAATGAATTTTTATTTAAAAAAATTTCAGGCACACAGGAAAAGGGAGAGACTAATATAATATCCCTCTGTATCCATTGCCTGGCTTTAAAAATTAGCAAGTGCTTGCTGTGCTTTCCATCCTTTATCCTTTTCTAGTTATTGTTGCTAAATGTTTTTAAGCAAATTCCAGACTTCAGGTCACTTCCCAACACACTTGTAGATATCTCCAAAAAATCAGCATTTTATCCCACAATTGTGGGGCCATAATCACACCCAAGAAAATTAAGGATGTTTCATTGGTATTCTCCAATAACCAGTCCACATTAAAATTTCCCTACCCATTAAAATATATATCTCTTTAAAAATTGGTTTTTCCAAATCAGGAAACAAACAAAGCCCAAACACTAAATGAAACCCAACCCAAACCCATTTTCTATTTAAAACTATATATGTTTTCTATTATACTTAAATATATATTTAAATACTTAATATTTAAATATGTATTTGAATACATTATATATATTTGATATATTGAAGAAATCAGGTCAGTTCTGCAGTCCCTACATTCCCAAATTCTAAATATTTCTATTTACTTCTTTGTGGTATAATTTATCTTGACCATTTATCCTTCTATTTTCAATGAGATAGATCTAAAGCTTTAACCAGATTGATATCCAACTTTTTGGCAAGCATACTTCATAAGTGGTGCTTTGTGCTACATGTTGTATCATGTTAGGAGGCACAAAGTTGATCATGCCACTCTGTAAGCATCTCTTCCCTCCTTCCCACTACCCTCCCCCAATCCCCTTCCACTTTTCTACTGGGCTCTCCTCATTATCTGAAGTCCTGTTTGTTTCCTATTTTCTCTCTAGTTTCCACATGTGAGAGACTGACTTTCTGAGACTGGTTGATCTCACTTAGCATAACATTCTCTAGTTTCATCCATTTTCTTGCAAATGACATATATTTATTCTTCTTTATAGCTGAGTAAATCCCATTGTATATATATACCACAGTTTCTTTATCCATTTGTCTATTGATAGATACCTAGGTTGGTTCCATAATTTGGCTATTGTGAACTGCGTTGCAATAAACATGGGTATGCATATGTCAATATAGTATCCTGACTTTAATTCTTTTGGAAAGATACTGAGGCATGGTATAGCTGGGTCATATGGTGTTCCATTCCTAGTCTTCTGAGGAAGCTCCATATTGATCTCCATAGTGGTTGTTTTAGTTTACAATCCCACCAACAGTGTATAAGGGTTCCTATTTCCCCACATCCTTGTCAGCATTTATTATTGTTTATATTCTTGATGATTGCCATTCTAACTTAAGTTAGACACAATCTCAGTGAGTATAGTTTTGATTTGCGTTTCCCTGATTGCTAAAGTTGTTGAACATCTTTTAATACATTTGTTTTCCATGTGTATTTTTTCTTTTGTAAAGTGTGTATTCAGTTCAACTGCCCATTTTTTTTTTTTTGTGGAACTGGGGATTGAACCCAGGGGTATTCTACCTCCAAGCTACACCCCCAGCCCATTTTTTATTCTTTATTTTGAAACAGGGTCTTGCTAAGTTGTGGAGGGCCTCACTAAGTAGCTGAGGCTGGCCACGAACCGACCATCCTCCTGTCTCAGCCTCCCAAGTACTGGGATTACAAGCATGTGCCACCACACCCGGCCCCATGTTTTGATTGGGTTATTTGGGATTTTTTTTTAGTGTTGAGTTCTTTATTGATTCTAGATATTAGTTCCTCTATAGGAAAAGTAGCTGGCAAAGATTTTTCTCCCATTCTGTAGGCTCTCTATGAAGACTTATTTCCTTTGCTATACAAAAGCTTTTTAACTTGATGCTATCCCGTTTATTGATTTTTGGTTTTATTTCTTGAGCTTTGGGGTCTTATTGAGGAAGTCTTTACACATGCATATATGTTGGAGAGTTAGTCCTATGTGTTCTTCTAATAATTTCAAAGTTTCTGCCCTTATTCCTATGTATTTGATCCATCTTGGATTTATTTTTGTGCAGGGTAAGAGATAGGGGTCTAATTTAATTCTTCTACATATGGACATCCAGTTTTCCAAACACAATTTGTTGAAAAGGCTGTCTTTTCTCCAGTGTATGTTTTTGGTACCTTTGTCAAAATTCAACTGGCTGTAAGTGTGAGGATTTGTTTCTCTATCTTCTGTTCTGTGGGTCTATGTGTCTACTTTTGTGTCAATACCATGCTGTTTTTGTTACTATAGCTCTGTAGCATAATTTGAAATCAGGTATTATGATGCCTCCAGCATGGTAGAATTTCAGGCATGAGAGAGAGCTATTCTGAGACTTCATGGTACTGCTTATTTCACACTCAAGAGGCAGCTCTTTCTCTCTTCTGGAAGTCTCACTATTGCTCCTAGTTCTCCGCTCAGCATCCAAAACAAAGCAGCTTCATGCCCTAGGACTACAGAAGGAAACTCTTCTCTGGTCATGTTGTACATGTGTTTCTCCTACTATTTGGAGTGGAGCTCATTAACCAGGTTGAGCATGTCAAGGCTGTATTCCATACACCTTCCCTGAATTCTGAGCCCAGGTATGAACCAGACACCTCTGTGTTGACATTTGAGAGAAGAGTTGAAGCCAGGCATGGTGACACATGCCTGCAATCTCAGTATTTGGGAGGCTGAGACAGGAGGTTTCACAGGTTTGAGGCCAGTCTCAGTAACTTAGCAAGTGCCTCAGTAGCTTAATGGGACCCTATTTCAAAAAATAAAATAAGGCTGGAGTGTAACTCAGAGGTAGAATACCCCTGGGTTCAATCCGGGGCGGGGGGGTGAGAGAGAGAGAGAGAGATTGACATTTCAGTGTTTTAGTACTGTCTGGTTTAATGGCCCAGCCAAAAGTAAGGAAAGTGTGTTACCCAATTATCTTCCTCCTTTGAGCCAAAAAAAAGTATCTTCCTTTCCATTTTAGGTCTACCTGACCACCACCTGGCTTATTTAAAAAATTAGCTGTCTTTAGGAGCTGGAGAAATTTGCATTGATGATTTAACATAATTTAGTTAAAAGTTAATTCTCCCCTGCCATGAGCCACAGACGATTTACTTAGAAAATTATTACTATTCATTGTTCATTGAGTTTTATCTTTCTGAATTTCCACTGATGTAGCATGATGTGTTACTAGGAAAAATATTATGATTTTAATTGCATTTTGGCATCTTAAAAGAATGTTTCACACTGCTTAACATCTGCAATCAACAGATGTTTAAACACAGCTCCCTCAATGACTAAAATTTGGCAAAATGTGTAATTGTTGGAACAGCTTAAAATTCTAAATATACTTCTAGGAACATGATACAGGCAGATGAATTACTACTTGTATGTGTTTTACATTAAGTATTAAAATATGATGTATCCCATCCCTCTCAGAGATGACAGGTTTCAGGGAAAGAATAAGAACAGCCAAAAGACATTTCAATTCTACCACACCAGAGGTATTCTGTGAGCGGGGTTGTGTCTACAGCCACTGTCAACGGCAGTGGAGACCCGTTTTGAAGTGTTGCTATTTATTGTGGTTAACTCCTGAGGCTAGCAGGAGCGCAGCTGGGAGGCAGACAAGTTGTCCCTTCTGCTTCCCCTTTTGGTACCCGGCTTGTCTCTGACTTAGTTCCCCAGCAGCCTCAGTGAAGACAGGTTGTATGATTAATAACTCGGGCTTGGCTTTAATTAATCATCCTTAGATTAATTCAGGCAAAGGTTCACTCACATTGTGCGTGTGCGTGTGTGTGTGTGTGTGTGTGTGTGTGTGTGTGTGTCTGCCTGTCAGTCTTAGGAGGAGGATGGCAGAAAGGGGAGAGGATGGACCAACTAATGTTTGATCAACCATCTATCGTGATTATCAAGGCTTAAAGAAATCCAAAAGCTGGGTGTGGTGGCCCATGCCTATAATCCCAGTATTTTGGAAGCTGAGACAGGAGGATCACAGGTTCGAGACCAGCCTTAGAACTTGGCGAGACTCTCAGCAACCTAGTGAGGCCCTGTTTCAAAGCGAAAAATAAAAAAGGGCTGAGGATGTAGCTCAGAGGTAGAATGCCCCTGGGTGCAATCCCTCGTACCACACACACAAAAAAAGAAATCCAGAGTTAAACATAAATTCCATTTCAATCACAACTCTCAATGATTTACCCCCAATGACCCTTTATGACAGTTGATAATTCATGGCTTAATGGAGAGTTTCTGTTTGTCACCTTGTTGAACTAAACTCCAATGGAAACCCCATTTCCACATCAAGCTTCCAGGAGGCTGTAGCAGAAAAAGGAAGAAGCCCACATTTTCTATCCCTGGATGGTAGAGAGTTTCTAGTCACAGGAATTGTAAGGAATTTAAAGTTCTGGTTACTAAATAAAGGCTTTCAATTGACATATCTCTGCCTGTGCTCATGATGTCATTCTGTGCCCTGCCCTCCAATAGCTTAAAATCCTATTGAGAAGATTCAAACAGATAAAATAAGGCTCATATGTTTTCTCTCATATTTCTCTCATAGCTAGAATGAAAATAGGAAGCAAACAGGACTTCAGTCAATGAGAGAAACCACTAGAATAAGGTAAGGAGATTGGGGAAGGGGTTTGGGGAGGGGAAAAATGAGTATTGAAGAAGAGGCAGTTCATATAAGGTTATATCCATACAAGAAGTCTCACTACCAGTCTCACTAATATGTATGGGGAGGGAGGAAGGAGGAGCGGGGGAAGGAAATACACCAAGTAATGTGTGCACTTATGTTTGCATCACCTTGAATCTCACTATGATGTATAATTACATTGCACCAATAAATGTATAAAAATAATAGAATAGTATGGCTAATGTGATGGTTAATTTTATGTGTCAATTTGGATAGGACATGTTGCCCAATTGTTTGGTCAAACACCAGTCTAGCTATTGCTATGAAGGTATTCTAACAATGTGATTAATATTTGAATCAGTAGACTGAGTGAAGTCAATCACTCTCTACATTATGGGTGAGCCTCATCAAATCAGTCAAAGGCCTCAAGAGCAAAGACTAAGGTTTCCAAAAGAAAGAAGGAATTTGGCCTCAAAACTACAGTATAGAAATCTTGAGTTTTCAGCTGGGCCTGGCCTGTGGGTTATTTTAGATTCAATACTAACTGCAACATCAACTCTTGTCTGTATTTCCGGCCTGCCAGCTTGCCCTTAAGATCTCTCTCTGTTCTCTCTGTCTGTCTGTCTGTCT
>PVJS01017940.1:0-35527 GCA_004027185.1 Glis glis | reverse complement strand
CTTTGGAGGTCATGTTGAGGAAGTTCCTACCAGTGCCTATATGATGGAGTGTTGGACCTATGGCTTCTTCTAATAATTTCACAGTCTCTGGTCTAACTTCCAGGTCTTTGATCCATCTTGAGTTGACTCTTGTGCAGGGTGAGAGGTAAGGGTTCAGCTCCATTTTTCTACAGGTAGATAACCAGTTTTCCCAGCACCAAATTAGTGCAACCACTTTGGAAAACAGTGTGGAGGATCCTCAGAAGAATGGGAACGAACCTTCCATATGACCCAGCAATACCACTTCTAGGCATCTACTCAAAAGAACTGAAACCAAACTACCAGACTATTGCATGTGTATCTATGTTTATAGCTGCACAATTCACAATTGCCAAACTTTGGAACCAGCCAAGGTGTCCATCAGCAGATGAATGGATTATAAGACTATGGGATATGTGCACAACGGAATTTTACACAGCCATAAAGAACAAAATTACATCATTTGCAGGGAAATCGAGAGAACTAGAGAACATTATGCTAAGTGAGATTAGTCAGTCACAAAGAGTGAAAAGTTGGATGTTCTCCCTAACATGTGGAAGCTAGATAGAATGGGACTTAGAAGGGACTCCAGATAAAGAAGAAGAAAACTTTAGATGAACAAAGAAGATGACCTAACTGAGGGAGTTGGGAGGGGGGTGGAGGGAAACACACTAATGCATATGATGTATATATACTTATAAGACTCAATCACTATGCAGAGCATGAAAGGGAGGGAATGGGGAGGGAATAGGGTGGGATTTGAGGGAGGGCTAAATGAGCAATGTGTGCATGTATGATTCTGCTACCCTGACACTTATCAAATGTATAATTGCAATGCAGCAATAAATGAATATATAAAAATATCTAAAAATGATTGTGTCATTTGAGATTTTAATCCGCATCATTTTTATAGATACTATTTATCAAGCTGAGGAGGTTCCTCTATTCCTCATTTACTAAGTGTTTTTTTTTTATCATGAATGGGTATTGTATTTTGTCAAATGCCTTTTCTACGTCTATTGATATGTGGGTTTTTTTTCCCTTTAGCCTGTGGATGGGATGGATCACATTAATGTTCAAATGTTGAACCAGGTTTATGTATCTGGAATAAATCCCACTTCGTCAAGGTGTATAATTCTTTCATTATTAGATTCAATTTGCTAAGATTTTATTTGAGAATTTTTGCATCTACATTCATGACATATATTGGTCTGTAGTTTCCTTTTCTTATAATGTCTGTGTCTGGTTTGGGAATTAGAGTAATGCTGACCACATTGAATAAATTAGGAAGTATTCCTTCTGCTTCTATTTTCTGAAAAAAGTGGTACAGAATTGGTATGATTTCTTCATTAAATGTGTGACAGAATTCACCAGTAAACACATCTGGGCCTGGTGCTTTCTGTCTTTATAGTTAACTTGTTATTGATTCAATTTCTATAGAGGATAGATAGATAGAGGATAGATAGAAGCCTGTTTAAATTGTCCATTTCTCAAGGATGTAGGGAAATACGAACTCATACACTGTTGGCTGGATTGCAACAGTGTAGCCACTCTGGAGATCAGTGTGGAAATTCCTCAGAAAACTGATAATGGATCCACCATATGATCCAGCTATACCATTCCTGGGTATCTTTACAAAGGGACTTTAATCAGAATATTATAGTAATGTATTGGGGTGCTCCAGCAGATGCTTGCTTGCTCCATAGTCCTGCCACAGATGGTTGCTGCTTAAGCAGCTCCCTAATAACTATTCCATTGTTCCTGCCATGGAAGGTCGATGCACCAGCTTCCTGAAGATTGTTCTGTGGTTCCTGCCACGAAACATCGCTGCACCAGGCAGCTTCCTGATCAATAGTCTTCTCTCACAATACTGACACAAAGTCTGATATAATAATTTGGAGAGAATTTAATAATTGGGGGTTCAGGGAGGAGATCCAAGATGAAAAATTATATAGTCAAGGCCTTTCTTATATAGATGTTCAAACAAAGCAAACGGGAAGAAGATCACAAGTTAAGACCAGGGAGTGGCAAACACAACTTAAGACCAGGGAGTGGCAAACACAACTTAGGACCAGGGAGTGGTAAACACAAGACCAGGGAGTGGCAAGGTGAACATTTCAGGGAGAATAGGAGGTCATCAATGTCCAGCTTTCAGTCCCATCCGGTCCAAGGAAGCTTGTCTGCGTGCAGACAATTTCCAGTTAGCATGTACTGTGTACACAGTTAAGCCAGTCTGAAATGGTGACCTCATTGTGTGGGCTAAGATGGCCCCCAACAGTAATGCATGCATATCCATGTTTATAGCAGCACAATTCACAATAGCCAAATTATGGAACCAATCTAGGTGTCCATAAACAGAAGAATTGATTACAAAATTATGGGATATACATGCAATGGAATTCTACTCAGCAATAAAGAAGAACAAAATTATGTCATTTTCAGGAAAATGAATAGACCTAGAGAACATTATATTAAGTGAGATTAGCCAGTTACAGAAAGTGACAGGTTATATATTTTCTCTCATTTGCAAAAGCTAGGGAGTAATCCGGATACAGGAGGGACTTTAGATCATGGAGGAGAAACCCCAGTGGAACAAGGGAGGTGGTCTAGGGGATAGTTGGGTCAGAGGAGAGGAAGAATTAATGAAAGAAACACTTCCACTGATATTATGTGCATATGTGAGAATACCAATGCCAATCTCAAAATCTTGAATGGGGAAGGAGGGTGGAGTAGGGAGCCAGGGGAAAGCTCACCAAGTGCTGTGTGCATGTATGCCACTATCACTATCAATCACTATGAACTATCTTATGATGTGAGACTATAATGCACCAATAAAAGTTTTTAAAAATTAAAATGAAAATGAAAAATTGAATAAATTTTCTATTTCTTTTTGTGTGAATTTTGGTAGATTGTATCTTTCAAGGCACTGGTAAATTTAATCTATATTACTAAATTGTAGGCATAGAGTTAACCATAGTATTCTTTTATTATCCTTTTAGTGTCCACAGAACCCATAGTGATATCCTCTATTTCACTTCTGATAATAGTAATTCATATCTGCTCTTTTTTTTTAAGGCTGGCTAAAGCTTATCCATTTTTAGATCTTTCCAAAGAACCAGATTTTGATTTTGTTATTTTCTATTTTCCCTGTTTTCAATCTCTTCATTTCTGCTGTCTGTTCTAATTTTTATTATATCTTTTTTTCATATTACTTTGGATTTTTTTCTTTTGGTACTGGGGTTTGAATTCAGGGATATTCTATCTCCAAGCTATTCCCCAACCCATTTTATTTTTTATTTGCCTCCCAAGTCTGAGATTACAGGAGTGTGCCACTGTGTCTGGATTACTTTGCATTTAATTTGCTCTTCTTTTTCAAGTTTCCTATGGTGGAAGTTTAGATGATTGATTTCAGATCTTCTTTTCTAATCTATCCTTTCAATGTTATAAATTTTTCTCTAAATGTTATTTAGAAGTACATTGTTCAGTTTCCAAGTATTTGAAGTTTTCTACAGCTATATTTCTGTTATTGGTTTCTAATTTAATTCCATTACAGTCTGAGAGCAGTCATTGTATTATTTCTATTCTTTTAAATTTTTAATGTGTGATTTATGGCCCAGAATGAGGTTCATCATGGCGATGTTCCATGTTAGTTTGAGAAGAATATATATTCTGCTGTTGTTAAATGAAGCAGTCTGTTGATGTCCATTGTATCCAGCTAATTGATAGTGGTTTTTAGTTCAATTATATCTTTACTGATTTTCTGCCTGCTGTATCTGGTTTTTTCTGATGAGGGAGGGTGTTGAAGTCTACAACTATAATTCAGTCGAGAAGTCATCTATTTCTCTTTGATACTCTATCCGTTTTTACCTCACAATTTTGATGCTCTGTTACTAGGCACAAACACAGTAAGGATTGTTTCATTTTCTTGGAGATTGATTCCTTGATCACTATATAATGCCCCCCTTTATCCCCAACAACTTTCCTTGCTCTGAAGGAAATTAAAAATTTCTGTCTGAAATTAATATAGCCATTCCTGCTTTCTTTTGATTGGTGTTAGAATAGTATAACTTTCTCCATCCATTTTCTTCTAATATATGTGTCTTTATATTTAAAGTAAGTTTCTTATAGACAATATATAGTTGGGTCCTATTTTTTCATCCACACTGACACTTTATCTTTTAATGAGTATATTTAGACCATTGGCATTTAAGGTGATTATTGATAGACTTGAATTTATATCTACAAAATCTGTTACTGCTTTATATTTGATGCCCTTGTTCTTTTTTCTACTTTTGTCCTTCACTCTTTTTATGCCTTATATGATCCATTTTCTCTTCTTTCTTAGTATAGCAGTTATAACTTATTTTTAACTTTAGAGGTTGCTCTGAATGCATCAATACACATTTACAACTAATCCAATTCCACTTTTGAATAACAATATAACAATATACCACTTTGCAAGTAGTGCCAGTACCTTATAGTAACATAATAATCCTAATTCCTTCCTTACAATCTTTGCATTATAACTATAATTCATTTCACTTTTACATAAGCCAAAATATGCATGTGTACCTATATACATATATATCTATTCATACAAAATAGAATGCATTGTTGCTGTTATTTCAAATTATCTGTCTTGGTCAATATTCTCACTGCTGTGATCCAAAAAGTCTGACCACACAACTTAGAGGAAGGTAAATTTATTTGTTCACAGTTTTTAGAGATTTCAGGGTTCAGTCCATGTCAGGCTGGGTCTGAGGAGCTCAGGACATGGCAGCAGGAAGCGGAGAGAGGGAGAGAGCAAGGCTCTGCTTTCACATCACTGAGGCCAGAAGGAAGAGAGAGCAATCGAGCAGCTTCAAAGACAAAAGTATAGTCCCTAAAGCCACACCTCCAGGGACCCACCTTCTCCAGCCACACCCCATCTTCCTAGGTTACTACCCAGTAAATTCATTACAATGGATCTATCCACTGAGGAGATTATAATCCTTGCGACTTAATTATATCAACTCTGAACATTAATACATGAGCTCATAAGGGGACATTTTATATGTAACCATAACACTATCTTCTCAGTCAATTAAGAATAAGAAAAATAAGTGTTTTGATTTTGCCTTTTACTTACTCATTCTCTAATGCTCTTCCTTTCTTTAGGTAGATCTAAATTTCTGACATATGTCACTTCCCTTCTCTCTAAAGAACTTCTTTTAACATTTCTTGCAAGGCAGGTCTACTGGAAAAAATTTCTCTCAATTATTATTTGTCTGAAAAGTCTTATTTCTCCTTAACTTCTGAAGAGTAATTTCACAGGATATAAAATTTTAGGTTGGTGGCGGTGGTTTTTTCCTTAAATTTTCAAATATTTCATTCTAATATTTTTTTGCTTATATGGTTTCTTAATAGAAGTAAGATATAGTTCTTATCTTTGCTATTCTGTAGGTAAGACTCCCCCCACCCAGCCTCTTTCAGGATTTTTTTCTTAATCTTTGATTTTCTATAGTTTAAAATGATATATCTAGGTTCGGTTTTGGGGGCATTTATCCTGATTGGTGTTCTCAGAGCTTTCTAGATCTATGGTTTGGTGACTGACATTAATTTGGAGAAATTTTACAGTATTATTGTTTCAAATATTTCCTCTGTTCCTTTCTTTTTTTATATTCCTCCTTGTATTATGATTATGCATACGTTATAACTTTGATAGTTGTCCTGCAGTTCTTGGATATTCTATTCTTTTTTTTTCTTTTTTGGTCTCTTCTCTCTTTTCTTTTAAATTTGATGATTTCTATTCATATATCCTCAATCTCAGGGATTCTTTCCTTAGCCTTGTTCAGTTGACTAATAAGCCTATAAAAGTCATTCATCATTTTTATTACAGTGCTTGTGATCACTAGCATTTTGGGGGGGTCTTTCTTAGGATTCCCATCTCTTTGCTTACATTGCCCATCTCTTGTTGCATGCTGTCCATTTTATCCATTAAAGACCTTAGTACTTTGGTTATAGTTGTTTTAAATTACTTGTATACTAATTCCAACAACACTGACATTTCTGAGTCTGGTTCTAATGCTTACTCTGTCTCTTCAAATGTATGTCTTGCCTCTTAGTGTGTCTTACAATTTTTTGTTGATAGCAGACACAGTGTGCTAGGTAAGAGGAACTTCTGTAAACAGGCCTTTAGTAATGTGAGAGGGAGGTATGGGGGAAGGAAAGTCATTCTATAGTTCTACGATTAATCAGAACTCAGTATTTTGGTGAACTTGTGCCTCCAAGTTGTGAACTACACAAGTGCTTCTCGGGTTTGTTTCACCCTTAGGTGGGACAAGATAGCTAAATCCCACTGGAATTGCGCACCAGCTCAGTTAGGTGCTGATAAAATTCTACCAGGTTAGGCTCCAGTTAATTTCTCCTGAAAGAAGACCTTGTTTAGAACAACAGAATGCTTTGGCAATTTTCAAAATTGAGCCTTTTCTCCTTTCTCTGTTGGAAGCATGAGGGGATATTTTTCTGATATTTACTGTGAAAAACTGGTAGAATACCAAGAGGTAAAACTCACAGAAGTGTGGGGGCCCCTAATGACTGGCTCCCTCTGGAGGTTTTATTCCTCAGATTTGTCCACACTAAGCCTCTAGCAATTCCTCAATTGCAATTCAGTTTTCCCTACTCCAGCTCCAGTTCCTGCAGAGGTTCTTGCTCCATTAAGTTATGATTTTCTGTATTTCCCTATCAGTCTCTGGGGTTTAGGAGGCAGAGGCTTGCCCTGTGACCTCACTTTTCTCATGGATCTAAGATCAGTTATTGGTTTTTCAGTTTGTTGAACTTTTTAGTTGTTAGGACAGAGTGACGGCTTTTACCTTTCTTCCATGCTGGATCAGAAATTGGGTGCTGCACATAATTTTAAAACACAAATGACCCATAAATACATTTTTTTTAAAAATCAAAATTCCAAATGCTACCTTTTTCTCCTTCAAATTTCCACTCCCTAAGGAAAGTAGTAAATGTACACATTAATTTTGAGGTAAAAGATACTAGTTTTTCACTTTATAGTTGCTATTCTAGTGGTTATCATCATATTTCTAAAATGTGGCTTATGTTGTTTCTTGTTGTTTATACCATAAATATTATCTATTGATTATTTCTAATGAAAGATGATTATTTAACCCTCTTACACAGCAACACACACAGATTTCCCCTACTCTAATATCTATTCCCATTAATATCATAATTATGGCTTAGTGAATATTCCCTATTTATATTACATGACTTTGAGTATTATTTCCTGCTGGACATGCAGTTGCCTTAATTAAGAGTTTTTAGCAGCTTCCTTCTTATTTAGCTTTCAGTGTACATCTATCTCTTACTCATATCCAGACTTTCAAGTAGAATTGTAAGTACTCAAAACCATCAATGCACATGGTAAAATGTCAGTTTCATCACTTCTTAGGGACTTAGCACTGCGCCTCCCTAAGCATCTTGTGCCAGTCTGAGTTAGTGTTTCTCTTGGGCCGCTTCTCCGCTGTCAGCCTGGACTGCCTTTCCCACCACCCTGGGAATTCCATTCCCCTCTCTCTGGTGTGGTGTGCCTTTGGTATCTGGATCCTATGGTATCATCTTTCTCAATTTACTCTTTCATTTAGTGGAATACCTCCCCCAGTAGTTTCTTGAAAAAAGGCATATGTGTGTTAAAGTTTTTTAGAGCTTTCTTACCTGACTCTTACAATTATGGTTAACTAGGAATAGAATTCTGAGTTGGTAATCACTTTACTTAAGCATTCTAAGGGGATTATTTCATTTTTTTCCTTCCAATATTGCTATTGAGAAGCCTAATGCCATTCTGATTCCTGAACCTTTTATATATTACTTCTTTCTTTTCTGGAAGCTTTACTATTTTCACTTTGTTCTCAGAGATCTGAAAATTAATAATTATTTGTCATACTGCATTCCCCACCCCACCCCAGGCATTGTGCTAGGAACTTACTATGGGGACTCTAAGTCCTTCTGGGAATTTTTTTAATACTCCTTCTTAGTTAATTCTCTCCCTTTTGTTTTCCTATCTCTACTTCTGAAAGTCCTTTCCTTTGGCTAATATTCTTATTCTTTTTTCCCCATCTCTATTATTTTTCAGCATTCTGAAAGATTTCCGCATCTTCTAACTTTTGTATTAAATTTTTCACTTCTGATATTATATGCTTAATTTTAAGAGTTTTATTGTTTTCTGAAGTTTATTTTCATGAATGCATTATCTTGTCTTACCTCTTAAGCTTTAATTATAATTTTCAGTGTTTTCTGCTCCCTGCCTCGTCTGCATAACCTGAGTTCCTTTTTTGATTTTTTTCCTTCTGCTTGGTCAGTCCCCAGAAGAGGATTCTACAAAAATCCTACTTGAAGTGCATAAGGCTGTCTGTCAACACTTTCCTGGTGCTGAGTAAAGGACAGTAAGCTGCAGGGAGGGAGGATTCCACCATTTACTAAACAGAACTGCCTTGTTTTCAGGGCAGTGCTCTGTCCACAGCTGTGTCTGCTGTTCTGTCTTCTGCCAGATTGGAAGAGGAGTTGTCTTTTAAGAGGGTCTAGGGAGAAGGGTCTTAGAATCTGCTTCTCATTTGGTAGTGCAACACAATCCACTTTCAGATCTAATCACTGGATCTTTCTGAGGTTCTGTACCAACATTTGACTGTTCTGGGCATTTCTCTCTGCTCATTTTGTCTTTGGCTTCCTCTGGTCTCACCATTTGCTTCCACACTCTTCAAATTTTGTCTCAATTTTCTCTTCCATTTTCCTTGCCTTTTGAGCTTATGCTTTTTAAAAATTCTCTTTACTAGTATTTCAGTGGAGTTAGCAAAGTTAATAGATGCCATGTCATCTTAGCTTTTTAAAAGGTTAAAAGTAATTTCATGTCTCATACATGAATTGGCAATTATAAATTCCAAAATTATGCAATGAATTTAGGAAGGATAAGATTAAGAACTTCAATTAGCATGATGTTTTGTACAGGTGGTATTCTAAAATCCAGTTTGGAATTGAATTATCAATGCAGTACTTATAACTAATTCATTATAGAATTAGTTTAATTCAGTCAAACTAAAAATATCCTATTTTATTCTTAGTAGTGGGAAAGCAGGATTATATAGAAGTGTATATTCTTACTTTCCTCCCCACTCCATCCCCATGGCATTAAGCCACAGATCTATCACACAGACACTTTGTTCCCAAGCATAACTTGGCTTCAAGTATAACAGGACATCCTTCTGAAGGAGAGTGTAGATGACAGCAGAGCATCAGAAAAGGTTTTCTAATGCATCTATCTGGTAAAGGCTGCTTTACTGTCAGTCTGTATGTACTTTCTGTATGAGGTGAGAACTTTCCTGAGTTGCTTTCCTGGTATCCTTTCCTCACATACTTACATTGAGGTGACATCAAAAAGCACTCTAGCTGCCATCAGGTACAGGGTGCTGAGCAAGGAAGATGAGGAAATGGAGTGGAAGGAGGGACTGTTCTCAGTGTCTGAGCCACCTCATTAATCACAACCTTGCAGCTGTAGGGGAATAATTTGGACAAAGCATCAGCAACCTGAGAAGAAAATAATTTTCTGTAAAGGAGAACCAGATGAGAAACATCTCTTGCCAAATGGTTCTTTCTCTTTCCTTTCCTCTTTTTTCGATCACAGAGACATTGACTAGAGAGAGAACAGCGCTTCCTCAGTGTAATCACAAACTAAGGACCTTACTCAGGTCCCTCCTTCACTTTTAGAAAAGTTAGGGAGCCTCAAGGGACCATGAAATTTCACGACTCTACTCTTTCATCAAATGTTATGGAAGTAGTTAAGCAAACTTTATAACCTTTATTATTCATTTTTGAGATTCTCTTAAGTTTTTAAAAATAAACTCCTGTCCTTGATTAAGTCTAAGATTTGTACATCCAACATAGCAAATCTGGGAGGCAGCCTCACCCCCAGATTCACTGCACCCTGACCAGGGAGGAGGCGCGGTGTACCTTCCACCTCGGAGAACTCCAGATCATGGGGCAGAGAAGTTCAAATTCTGGCCCTGTCATTTATAGGCTGGTTGGTTTTGATTGAGTGTAGAGATTTATATGTCCTTTCAACAGCAACTGAAATCTTTGTAACTTAATTGCTTCCTCTCTTTGCTTAGGTTTTAGAAAATTTGGAGCTAAACCCAACACTCCATTGTATATACCTGATGACTCATTTGAGTTGGTGGGTTGGATCCCTTCCCTTCATTTCCTTAGATGATCTTTACTGTATTTGATTGTCGATGTCTCATTTTGAACTTGGTTTCAATTTTGAGCCAGATAAAGTCATCAGATATGAAAATAAAATAACATTTATGCCCTTGATGCTCCTTTCACTAATCCCCATTGGCTTGTCTCTAGGTGGCTCTTGTTGCTGCTTCACTGCCTGAGAGTTTTTGCTAGGGGAGTGGCATGATGTGCTGACCTCGTTTAATTTATCCTTCTAAAGGACAAAAGAAAGGTGAGCTGGTGCTATATTTAGAAGCTGGAGTTTTAAAGTTATAGAGTTTTCCGAAATTTAATGCAAAAGAGGAAGCAAAACAAGTGATGGATGTACTTTTCATTTCCTATCAAAAGAAACCATACGAGTTCATAAATTAATGAATTTGACTTAGAACTGCCATCAAGAATTTATTTCTATTTCTTCTGCCAGGCATAGTGGCGCACGCTTGTAATCCCAGTACTTAGGAGGCTGAGACCGGAGGATCCAGGGTTCATGGCCCTCCGCAACTTAGTGACACCCTGTTTCAAATAAAGACTAAAAAGTAGCCGGGCGTGGTGGCGCACGCTTGTAATCCCAGTACTTTGGGAGGCGGAGACCGGAGGATCTGGGTTCGCGGCCAGCCTCAGCTCTCTCTCTCTCTCTCTCTTTCTCTCTCTCTCTCTCTACTTAGTGAGGCCCTCCACAACTTCGTGAGACCTGGTTTCAAAATAAAGTATAAAAAAAAAATAGGGCCGGGGGCGTAGCACAGAGGTAGAACTCCCTTGCGTTCAATCCCCGGTACCGCAAATAAATAAATAAATAAATAAAAATAAAATAAAAATAAAGACTAAAAAGTAGGACTGAGGGTGTAGCTCGGAGGTAGAATGTCCATGGGTTCAACCCCCAGTACCGCAAAAAAAAAAGAATTTATTTCTATTTCTTCTAAGTGCATATATAATTCATTCAAGCATGTACTGAGTTCTCATTATATGCCAGATCTGTTCTAGTCTTTCAGAATACAGACATAATAAGGGCTGGAGATGTAGCTCAGTGGTAGACCACTTGCCTAGCATGCATGAGACACTGGGTTCAATCCCCAGAACTACAAAAGCAATAAAACAGAATGCAGACATTAAAAATAGATCTTGTTTCTAAAAGACATTATAATCTAGTGGGAAAATAAATAAGAAAATAAGCAAATACAATAAAGTATGATAAACCCACAGTAAAATGCTATGAGAAACCAACTATTTCTAATAGGAACTGATGTGCGTGTGTATATGTGTGTGTGTGTGTGTGTGTGTGTGTGTGTGTGTGTGAGTGTGTGTGTTGGTGGTGCTAGGAATTGAACCCAGGGGCATTCTACCTCTGAGCTACACCCCCTAGCCCTATTTTTTTTTAAACAGGGTCTTATTAAGTTGCAGAGGGCCTTACTAAGTTGTTGAGGCTGTCCATGAACCTGTGATCCTCCTGTCTCAGCCTCCCAAGTACTGGGATTACAGGTGTGTGCCACCACACCCCGCTTAGGAACTGATTTTTAAATGGCTTAAAATATGTTTATCAGGTAGGCATGGTGGCACACACCTGTAATCCCTGTACTTGGAAGGCTGAGACAGGAGGGTCACAGGTTTGAGGCCAGCATGCGGTAATTTAGCAAGTCCCTGTTTCAAAATAAAATAGGGCTGGGGATGTAGCTTAGTGGTAGAATGCTGGGTTCAATCCCCAGTACCAGTTTTCCAGTGTGGTTGAGCCAATTTGGTCTCTTACCTGCAATGTATGCGAGTTCTAGCTATTCCACATCTTTGCCAACACTTGCTATTGCAAGTCTTAACCTTTGCCAATCTAAACGATATGTCATGATATCTCATTATTGTTTTAATTTGGATTTCTCTGATAAACAGATATTTGTAAAGGCAACAAGTGGGAAAGGGAGAAAGGAGGAAGAGGCCCTACAGACAGAGGACCCAACATACACAAGAAGACTCAGAGCCTAGAGAGAATGTGTATGTTAGGTACAGAAGATGGCAAGAGATGGGGTGAGAGAACACAAGAAGGAGTGGTGTAATACACTGAGAAAGCCAAACTGCTCATAAAATCACTGGAAAGCTATCCATTAAAAGACTTTTTAAGTAAGAATAAATATAACCAGACATAGTTAAGTGATCCTTCTGACAATGGTGTGGAAGACAAACTGGAGGATGCAATACTGGAGGAAAAAATGGGGGAAGGAGGCGCATGGGCCTGAACAGAGGCAACACCAGGGTATGCACAGAAGGTGGTCTTCAGGGACAGTTAGACAACAGAATCAACAGGATTGACTGAACGAGGGAGATGAGGAGGAGCAAGAAAAAAAAATAGCACCAGGATTCTGGCCTTGTAACTGGATAGATGGTGATAATATTTACCAACTTGGTGGACATGTTTTACTGGAAGTCGTAGTAGAACATCCAATTAGACAGGTACATTTCTTCATATACATCACACATCTACCTAAGAAATAAAGTGTGTCTGAGAGGTCTGATACTTCCTTGACTCAGAAAAGAATTAGGAAGATTTTTTTTTCCAAGCTTATTCCATAGGAGCAGCAGAGTTACATTTGACAAAGTGAGAAAAGGAGCCCTGGGAGTTGAGACAGAAAATAAACACAAAATGGCATGGCCTTTGAGTGGAGGAAAAGGGTTCTCTGAGGCAAATTTTGCACTGGTGAAGAGGGTGTCTATGAGAGACATCTCTCTCTCTCTCCCAGAGCAATGCCACAAAGCTGGAAGGAAGTCAATGGTCAAAGGCAACACTGTTGCAAAAAACAAAAATATAATATGCTGACTTTTGTAGATTACATACAGGCCACCAGCATGTGCAGTGTGGTTAAAGCTATGAAAACGTGTGGTTAAAGCTATGAGAATGGGTGAGCCTAGTCTAGGACTGCTTACATGTGAGAGAAGAAAAGGGCCAAGATGGTGGGAAACATAAGTGTTTAAAGGATCAACAAGGGAATTGGATAAACCTGAAAGAGAATATCCAGAAAAGCAAGAAGAGAACCAGCAAAAAGCAATGACATACAAATGGAAGAAGAGAGAGTTTCATGAAGGAAGTGATCAATATGGTCAAGCGCTGAAAATGGGAGTTAAATAAGCTGAGGATTTCAAGGTGTTAGAAAGTCATTAATGACTTTGCAAGAGCCATTTCACTATATTGACAGGATGTAAGCCCAATTGTGGAGTGCTTTAAAGTAAATTAACAACAAAGATGTGCAGAGAATGTTTTATTTTCTTTTTAGTGGGAAAAACATAGGGAGACCTCTAAGAGGAATTACAAGTTTGGGGGAAAGAATGTTCCCCAATAGATAGAAGATATAGCATGGTAAAATGCTGTGAGAAGAAGCCAAGAGAGAGATTGACAAAATGGGAGAGAGAAGAAAGAAGGAGGAAACTGAAGCATCAGAAAGCAAATTAACACACATCTAAGGAAGAGGAGATTGTGAACCAAACCACCTGCTTAAAACCTCAAGAATCCTAAGGACAGAAAACAGTCTGTTGTATTTGGCAATTAGGACATTGGTATGGGTTTTTGAGAGGTTCCACTAAATGTCAGGGACAGAAACAAGAATAAAAGGTGCTGAGAATAAAAGAGAACATGGGGAACTGAAACAGAAAACTTAAGACTACATTTTCAAAGCACTTGGCTATAATTGGAAGAAGACAGGGGAAGGCTTTAAACGTACCTATAATCTCTGCAAGATCCATGGTCTCCTCTGAGTGGCCAGTCTACTAGTGACCTTGCCTTCTTTGTTGCCCGGGATGGGCACTAAACCAAGAGAAGTGAACCTAATGTGTACACCTGTCCATCAAGGTGGGTCAACCAAAGTAACACAGTTTGCTTTGTCTCCGTAGAACCTCTTTCTGGGAAGAATTAAAACCCTACTCATAGTTCAATGACATATATAAGGTGACACTATTGGAGGAGATTCTTTGTTTTTGGAGTTATGAAGCACTCCTCTTTTTCTTGGAACTTAATTGATCTCCATGGTAATTAGCTGACAAATTAATGTTCAGAGGCGTAGTATCTCTTAGATTGTCTTTTGGAGATTACATTTTTCCTTTCCTATATTTCCCATTACTTTGAGCCACGAATAAGAAAGAAAAGGACCATTGAGAATTCTATAAATCAAATTCTTTAGTTTACACCATCATGATATCAGAATATCTAAGCAATCAGTCAATATAATTTTTAAAAAAGTCAAATAAGTTAACAATCATTACTGAACCCTGATTTATTTTTGTATTTTTGGTGTAATTTATAGACATAGTTCAAATTAACTTACTCATTCTGTACTTATAATTATGTCCTTAAAGCTAACCAGGATTTTCAATAGTCAGGTATAACCATGGGCTGTGGCTTTTATTAGTCACAGTCTCCGGAAGTGTTGATTCAGCTGAGCAGGAAATGATAGGAGGATTCGCTGTGACTTAGTGAATAGTCATGTGTGGGGGAAGGGTACAGAACTGGGTAGAAGATGAAAAAAGAAAAGCGAATGTTTAAAAGAATTACATTTTTTTAAAAAAGCCCTTTCCTATGGTTAGGAAGTAGCACTTATTTTTCTTATGGTGTAATGTGTTTAGCTTCATAATGAGTTATGAAATTTTTAACATTCTGTCAATGATATCTAAGCAGGGCAAGGGCAGGAAGGAAATCACCATGCATGACTCTTGCCAATTGGGGATAAGTACTTTTGCACCATTTGAAAATATTTATCACTCTCTGCTTTTGTTGTGCAAGGAACAATATATATCATTTTATTTTCATTTTCCAAATGTTATAACTCAAATAGCTGAGTTGCCATGATGTCTGACTACTAGAGATGAAGAAAACAGCCATCATTACTGAAAATTCTCAAACAAGGTAATGCTCATCTATTTGGAGATATCCTCCCTTTCTGAATACTCAAGATCATTCTTAAAATATTTTTAACACATGTGAGCAAAAGCCATAGCTAATTCATGATAAAAATTTAGGTCTTAAGAATATTTGGTCTTAAGAATTTAGGTCTTAAGAATGTTTAGGTCTTAAGAATGTTTGGGGTTGGATAGACAATCTTTCTGAGAGAAAAGGTCATTTTTGCTCACTTTTTAAATTTCACCTCTTCTTCATCTCACCCACTCCACAGCCTAAAAAAATACCTGATATTGATCTCTGTGCTATTCAGAGTATTATTGATATGCAGCACTTATTAAAAGAGTGCTCTAATATTGTCTTTGGGGGATTTCTTCCAAGCCACTGGAACCCCCTCAGCAACTTCTGATGTTCTCAAATTTATCAGAAGGTGTCAATAAAATTTACTATGCCATATCCAGGATTCATATTCCTTTCTCAAATGGCCCTTCAATGATTGTTGAATAAAACATCAAGGAGTTGCAGTTGCCCACTTAAGTCACCATAAGTAACAACCAAGTTTGTGCAAGCAGAGAACAATAATTATGTTAGAATAACTTCCTAGTTGACAGCAAGTGGACTTCAATTACAAGATTTATCCCAGCCGGGCCTGGTGGTGCACACCTGTAATCCCAGTACTTGGGAGGCCGAGACAGGAGATTTATAGGTTCAAAGCCAGCCTCAGCAATTTAGCAATGCCCTTAGCAACTTAGCAAGACCCTATTTCCAAATAAAAAATTAAAATAGTACTGGGAGTGTAGTTTGGAGGTCGAATGTCCCTGGGTTCAATCCCCAGCACCACACACAAAAAAATGTATACCCAGTTTCAGACATACTAAAATATAAAGACAAACAAACAAAATCCATATTATCTTTAATATGAATTTTTAAATCTAGAAGAGAAGAAAGATGTGGAAAAGGAGAAGGGAAAGACTATTCTAATAATCCCAACAAGAACAAGGGCACTAGTAGTAGGAAGGCAGAAAGGAGTTGGATATAGGTATAGTTAGAAATTAGTATCAACAGGTCTTGCTACTAATAGGAAGTTGAGAATAAAGGCTGTGAAGCAGAGTATAATGTAAAAGTTTCTAGGCCATATATCTGGATAGGAAACAAAGAATATATTAAGAGAAAGAGCTGGTTTGGTTTTATTTATTTATTTATTTATTTATTTATGGTACTGGGGATTGAACCCAGGGACATTCTGCCTCTTAGCTACATTCTCAGCCTTGTCAGCCTTATTTTATCTTTTATTTTAAAACAGGGTCTCATTAAGTTGGAGTGCCTCCTAAGTTGCTGAGGCTGACCTCGAACCTGCGATCCTACTATCTCAGCCTCCCAAGTACTGGGATTACAATCATGAGCCACCAGGCCGGGCTCTAGTTTGGTTTTAGATACACTGAATTTGAGGTTCTGTTTAACATGCAGATAGAGATGTCCACTAGACACATAGATATATAAATCTGAGGCTTAATAGAATTGTCTTATCTGAAGATATAAAATTAGGAGACACTTACCTATGGTGCTGGATGACGATGCCCATTGATGGCCCATTGAATTTTAAATAAAAATAAGAAACTCCAAGAAAAGCAACATAGTATTAGTCAGTATTCACTTACAAAGAACAGAAGCTACTGTACCTAGATTAAAAGGAATGGGATTTATTATAGAATAATTAGTGGTTTACACAGATAACTAATGAAAAAGACTCTCTCCTAAGCTTTGAGAAGCAATTCCCAAAGCCACACTGCAGAACTGAGTCACTAAAGGAGCTGCTGTCTCTAAAATGATCAGGGATACACAAAATCAGAAAATCATCTGCCTGATCAGAAACTATTGTTACAGATATCTGCTCCAAAACCACAGCAGGTTCACTAGCATCCCTACCAGCAAAAAAAAGGCCAATGCCTTGACTATCTCTTCCCAGATTAGCTCCAAGTATCAGTCTTACACAATGTATATAACTGTAGAACTTAAATTACATACATTCTCTGTCATCAGAAAAAATCTTTTTCTTTGTTTTGTTTTTGTTTTGTTTGTTGAGCTTTCTAGTTCCACATGTTAAGAGGAAGCTGAACTAAAGTGTGAAGTGAGTTACACCATATTACCTACCATGAAAACCAAAAACAGAACATAGGGGAAGATGGGCATTGAAAGTATGAAAAGTAGGTAAGGAGCCCCAGAAAACATGATGAGAGAGGTGAAGACCACAGCAGCCCACAGCAATGAAGCCAATGGGAAGACGGATTTAAAGAAGAGGAAAAAAGCAGTGGGTGGCAATGTCAGAAGCTACTAAGAAGTGAAAAGTTTAAATAACTAGATAAGATTGAAAGTGTACTGATAGAGTTAACACAACAAATCCCTTGGAGATCTTGGTGAGAGCAATTTCAGTGAATGGATTAAGGAAGATGTTTGTTTGAAATGGGTTAAAAAGTAACTGGGAAGTATAGATTAAGATTTCAAGGAATTTATCCTCATCTTAAATACAAAATAACCTCTAAGAGCCTGCGCGTCCTCACCTGATAAAATGGGTTTATACAAACCTTGTAGGTTTGTTATAAGTATAACCTACCTTTACTACTACTCAGAAATCAAAAGAACCAACCTCACTTTTGCATCTGGGATCTCTCCATACACCTAGATGTTGGGGTTTGGGGAGCGCAGATGTTCACCTATCTCATTACCTCCAGCATCTTCCAAATTGAGAACAGCCTCATGAGACATGGATATCAAAGTGTTGGCTTTGTTAGTGTTAAAGTGGGGATGTAGAAAATAGTGTGGGGTTAAGGCCAAAATGTCCTTTCCCCTGAACTGAACATGTACTCCAGCCAGCAGAGTTGCTAGAAGGGGACACCCCACCCAATCTTCTTACTACATGAAAGAAAAGATATGAAAAGGGGCCCAGTTAGGCTAGTACCCAGATAACAGAAACTGAGATATAAGGCTATAACACCCAAGCATCAACCCTGTCTTGCAGGAAAACAGAGGAGGGGCCAAGAAAGGAATGGAAAGAACAATGGACATTTCCTTCATGATAATTCCTTAGGACTGTGACAGTGCTTCTAGAAACCACAGAGAGGAAGAGGGGTTCTGCCTATCTGAAGGTTGAAGGTGGCTCTCACTGCCCACAAACGAGATGACTTTCACATCGTAATCCACATGTGGTGAAAGGGGAACTGGGGGAGGATGGCCCTCTTCATGTCCATTCTTCATCTGCCACCAAAGCTCACGAGGAGCAGAAAAGGGAAGTCACATGCCCCAACAGCCTTCATGGCACCAATCTCTCCAATACCATAGATTTAGTTCTTCAAGCAGGATACAATTATGGTGGTTACAGAGCTATGGAGATACCCAGATTCCCCTTTAAGGAAGGACTTCTTTCCCAACAGCCACAAGTACAAGCAACAAATAGACTCCAGCCAACATATTTTACAGAGTCTGCCTAAGCTTCAAAGAGTATCCCCATCGGACCTCACACTGTTGCTGAGAAGTTTCATCCAGTATAACTGAAGCAGGGATATAAAATCCTGGCCAGCGCATACTTGTAATCCCAGTACTTAGGAGGCTGACACAAGAGGATCGCAGGTTCATGGCCAGCCTCAGCAACTTAGTGAGGCTTTCCACAGCTTAGTGAGACCCTGTTTAAAAAAAGTGGGGGGGGGGGTCTGGGGGATATAGCTCAGAGGTAGATTGCCTGTGGTTCAATCCCCAGCACCAAAAAGAAAGATTTTTTTAATTAAAAAAAATAAAATCCTGGCCATACTAGTGAGATGTCAGGCAGCTCTGCTGTGTAATAACTGGCCCAGAGCTTCCCTATAGGTTCACTGAGGCTTTCTCAGGCCTTGCCATACATCTTTTCCCTCATCCTGCTTCCTCTCCTTTTGTTTTACAGATGCTGGTCTCTAAAAATATTTTGCATCCCAAGCTCCATCTCTCCACTAGGTTTCATACAACCCCACCTCCAACAACAAGTGTAGGGGAAATAAAGATTATATCCATGATAAATATAGCTATTCCCTTTTACCATCCCAGAGAAAAAGCCTTTCAGACCAGCTTTCATAAGGAAGCTCCTTCCACTCTGCCAGGTAACCTGGACCCCAACCTCCCTACCTCAATTTGATCTCACATCCCCCATTACCTAGTTTCCTCTTCAAGACTCTCAGTTTGGTGACTCAACTCACCTCCCTAAGAAAAAAACCCTTCATTCCACAGGAGGCTGGGCCCCCCATAGATCCATTCCATATTTGCTATCACATGCAAAGCTTCACAACTTTCAGTCAGATGTTTGTCAAGGCTCTGCTCCTTTTTACAGGTCACCACCAGCCTGCAAAAGTGCAGAACAAAAAGCCTTGGGTTCAAACTATGAACCTGAGAGCTCTAAGCCCATCTAGGATTCCCACTAAGGAGAACTGTGACTTCTCCACTGGCCTCACTCATTGCCTAAGATAGAAACACTCCTTACCAAGATGAGCCAAACACGATCTAATCTCATATTGAGGAAAATCATTTTCCTATAATCATGGTGTTGCTCTTCCTTCTGGAACAATAGACTTCATTTCCTGTCCTACTTGAGCCAAACTACAACACAAAACAAATCATGTCCATTTCTGGTTGATCACTTTGCCATTCAGATAAAAGTCAGCTTTATGCAGATTTAAATTAAACTCTTTCTAATTAGGGGAAGCTGGTAAGGGTTAGGAGAACTTCTAAATTTCCCTGTCACTCTGAGATCAGAGATAATGTAGACAAAGGACAAAGCACCATGCCTGGGTCATCAGAAGCACATTTTAATTCTTTTTTGTTTGTTTTTTAAAGATGAATAGGTTATACTATCTGTGTGCAAATGACATAATCTTACACAGAAAATTTGAAGTAATCCACTAAAAAGCTACTAGAACTAATAAATGAGAGCAAAGTTGTAAGATACAAGACCAATATACCAAATCAATTGTGTTTCTATACATTTGCAATGAACACACTAAAAATGAAATTAAGAAAACAATTCCATTTACAATAGGGTCAAAAAGAATAAAATACTTAGGAATAAATTTAACAAAATAAGTACAGAGTTTATATTCTGAAAAAATACAAACTTTATTCAAAGAAATTAAAGAAGACCTAAATAAATGGAAACATGTCTCATGTTCATGGATTATAAGACTTAATATTATTAAGATGACAATACTTTCCAAAATGACCTACAGATTCAGTGCAGTCCTCTATTAAAATTCCAGGTGGTTTCTTTGAAGAAATTGTCACCTTGTCCTAAAATTCATATGGGAACACAAGAGATCCAGAATAATCAAAGCAACTTTAAAGACAAAGAACAAAGTTGGGAGACTCAGACTTTCTAATTTCAAAATTTGTTACAAAAGTTACAGTAATCAAGACAATGTGGTGCTGACATAAGTTTAGACAGACAGGTCAATGGAATAGAATTGAGAGTCTAGCAATAAACCCTCACATTTACAGTCAACTGATTTTCAACAAGGGAGCTAACACAATTCAATGGGAAAAGAAAAGTCTTCTTAACAAATGGTGCTGACACAACATGCAATTTAAAAAATGAAGTTGCAACCAGGCATGGTGGTGCATGCCTGTAATCTCAGTACTTGGGAGGTTGAGACAGGAGGATCGCAGGTTCAAGGTCAGCCTCAGCAACCTGTGAGACCCTGTTTCAAAATAAAAATAAAATAGGGACGGGGGTGTAGCTCAGAGGTAGAATGCCTCTGGGTTCAATTCCTAGTACCACACACACACACACACAAAAAAAAAAATGAAGTTAGACCCTACCTTACACTTCTACAAAAATTAACTCAAATAGGATCAAAGACTGAAGTCTTAAACTATAAACTTCTTAGATGCAAATATATGGGCCTTTCATTAGACAATGCTTTCTTAGATATGACACCAAAAATACAAGCAACAAAAGAAAAATAGATGGATAGCATAGGACTTAAAGGGAAAACACCTTTGTACTTCAAGGAAGATAATCAAGAAAGTAAAAATCCAGTTCATGGAATGGTAGAAATTTTCACAAATCACTTATCTGACAAAGGATTTATATCTAGAATATATAAAACTCTTACAATTCAGTAATAAAAAGACAATCCAATTTTCAAATGGGCAAAAGATCTAAAAAGACATTTTTACAAAGAAGAAATGCAAGTGACTGATATGTGCATGAAAAGGTGCTCAAAATCATTAGCCATAAGGAAAATGCAAGTCCAAATCATAATCAGATGATGCCATTTCATACAATAATAGAAAGGTCACATATAAATAAGTGTCGGCAGGGTGTGAAGAAATTGGAACACTCAAACTCTGGTAGCAGAAATGTACAATGATATAACTATTTTGGAAAACAATCTGACAGTTACTAAAATGATTTAATAGATAATTACCATATGACCCAGAAATTCTACTCATAAGTATACAACCCAAGAGAAATGATAGATGTGTCTCATGTAAAACCTTGTAGGCAAATATTTGTAGTAGCCTTCTTCATAGTATCCAAAAGGTATATACAATTAAAGCATCCATCAGCTGATGAAAAGATAAATAAAATGTGGTATATTTGTACATTGTAATATTATTTGACCATAAGAAGGAATGAGGAACTAATTCATGCTGCAATGTCAATGAACCTTAAAAACATTATGCTTCAATTTATAATAGCCAACCCATGGAACTAGCCTAGGTATCCCTCAACAGATGAATGGGTTAAAACAATGTGGTTTACATACACAATGGAGTTTTATTCAGTCATAAAGAAGAATGAAATTATGTCACTTGCAGGAAAACGGATTGAACTGGAGAACATCATGTTAAGAAAAGTAAGACAGACTCAGAAAATCAAGGGTCATATGTTTTCTCTCCTATGTGGAAGCTAGAGAGAAAAAAGTAAAAAAAAAAAAGTGGGGGGATCTCATGAAAATAGAATAAAGACCAGTAGGGTCTAGAAAGGGAATTAGTGGGAGGAGGAGAACAAGAGGAGGAACTGGGAAATTAAATTGACCAAAGTATATGAAGTGTATGTATGCCTCAATGAGACCCACTATTCTGTATATTCCTTATGTACCAATAAAAAAAATCATTATGTTAACTGAGAGAAGCCTGTCACAAAAGGCCACATACTGTATGATTCCATTACATGAAGTGCCCAGAATAGACAAATCTATAGAGAAGAAAACAGATTTTTTCCCTAGGGCTGGGGGCAATGAGGGGCCTGGAGTGTGATGGAGAAGGGGGTTCATTTTGTGGTTATGAACTGTTCTAAAATTGATTGTGGTGATGGTTGCACAACTCTGTCAATACAGCAAAATCCATTGAATTATGCTCTTTAAATGCATAAATTGTATGATATGTGAACTATACCTCAAAATAGATGTGGGGTTTTTTTTTAATGATGAACTTCTGAAACTGAGTAAGAGAAGTGGAAGAGGTTGTGAGAAAAAACAAGTTCACTGGATGAAGTAAAATGTTGAGGAAACTCCCAACTGAAAGCATCTACTTCTTCACTGAAACCGAAGGCACAGCCACCTGCTAGAAAGGAGTTAAAGATGTGATAATGGTGTGTCAGAGGCAAATATTGCAGAGGTGGTACAGTTCCAGGTGATGACAAGTTCCAAGGTGTGTCCTGAGAGTGGGTGGCGAAGGTGGAGTGAGAGAAGAGTTGCCAGAGGCCCAGGAAGTTGCAAAGCTTAATCTATGTCAAAGTGTGTTAAACTGAATCAAGGAATTACTTCCCCTGCTAGCACTACATCAGACAGTATTAAGTCATCAGTAGAACCATAAAATCTTATAAACTGTCACTATATTTGCCCTAGGCAATTTTAATTTTTATTCTACTAAATTTAGGCATGGATGTATGAATTTGAAAGTAGACCATACTCAAGTTACCTCTTATCTATGGAGGAGAAAAGAAAAGAAAATTAGATTTTCTAGGTGCATTAAAATTGTAGTAAGAATATAAAACTAACCAAAAGTATAAACTTCCAGAAATTTAAAAACAAAACAATGAATATACAAAACAATAAATAAAAGACTAACCACCTTATCAAATGATTAAAAAAAAACTCACCTAAAACTCTTTCTTGGCAGCCTCCAGACCATTAGAGGCAGAGGGAAGATCCCAGGAAATCCCAAAGACTTTTCCCCTCACCTGCTCCTGATCCAGAGGATTTTCTCAAGTCCCAACTTATCTTTCCATAGAAGCCTCCATTCTCTCTAACCTGTGGGGTCCCTACACTCCCCCATCTCCAAATATGGTTTGGAGTTGAGCATTATTTCTCCAATTTCATTGTCCCCAAACCAGTCTCCATCTACTAAGAAGCACAATAACAGTAAGAGTTAAAAACAGGATATAGAATCCAGTCTAGATATATATATGTATATATTATATATACATCATATATTATATATGTATTTTTATAGTTAAAGACATTTTCTTTTTATTCCACGAGTCCATTAGAAGGATTGATATGTTTAGTATTTTTTCTAATTTTTTCATTTGTGCATTATAATTATACCTAACAGTGGGATTCCTTGTTAGATATTTGTACATGGCTATAACATAATTTGATCAATTCCATTTCCCAGTTCCTCCCCTTTCCCTCCTCTTCTCCCTCCTCCTAGTCCTTGGCCTCTTTTCTACTAGTATTCCCTCTATTTTCACGAGATTCCCACCCCACCACACACTTTGTTTCCTTTTTCTCTCTGGCTTCCATATGTGAGAGAAAACATACGACCCTTAACTTTCTAAATTTTGCTTATTTCAATTAACATAATGTTCTCTGGTTCCATCCATTTTCTTGCAAATGACATAATTTTTATCTTCTTAATGACTGAACAAAATTCCATTGGGCATATATACCACATTTTCTTCATCCATTTATCTAGTGATGAACACCGAGGCTGGTTCCATAATTTGGCTATTGTGAATTGCACTGCTATAAACATGGGTATGCACGTATCATAATAGTATGTTGACTTAAATTATTTTTGGATAAATACTGAGGAGTGGTAGAGCTGGATCATACAGTGGCTGCATTCCTAGTATTTTGATGAACCTCTATTCTAATTTCCATAGTGGTTATATTAATTTATAATCTCAATGTACAGTGTGTAAGTTTTCCTTTTCCCCCACATCCTCGCCAGAATTTTATTGTTATATGTATTCTTGATGGCTGCCATTTCAACTGAAGTGAGATTTTATTAAGCACAAAGTAATTTACTAAGGGGAATTGGATGTTTACAAGTTAACTGGAATGGCTTGGAAGAGCCGGCTCTAGGCAGGGCCTCTAGGAATAAGTCCCAGAGCAATAGAGAACTGGCTGTCCAGGCCAGCTACTGGCTCTGCCACAGTCAGGATGGTGAGCAGTCAATCAGCCAACACAGGAACGGTTGCGTTCATGAACCTACAAGCATAGCTGTGATCCAGGGATCACAAAGTCAGGATCAGGAAGCTACTGCCGCTGCACCACAACTGCCTCCCAACACCCACGAAAGCAGTGGCCAGACACTAGAATTCCACTTCAGAAAAACCTCAGGATCTTGGAAATGGTTCAGGATCTTGTACACCAGAAGAAAAACAGTCAAAACTTAGAAGAGAGGTAGCTTCTGTTTCACTTCTGCTTTCTATGCTTAAACCGAAGTATGTATAAAAAATTCATCCAGCAGAGTCAGGGAAATGTGGTGACCAGCTTCCCAGCCTCTGCAGTACAGGCTGACACCAAGGTGGGGGGTGGGGAGCTAGAAATAGGTATAGAGTACCAATCAGCAGTATCTAACACACACACACACACAAACACACACACCTAGCTGACAAGATTACTGGCCCTTTTTGTTATGTGTTTTGTTTTTTTATAACCCTAACAGGAAACAGACAGGAAGTAATGTAAATGAGAGACACAGATAATTAAAAACACTACAAAATTTAACATGGGCTGTAGAGTCTTGGCCTCAAAAGTCCCTAGTTACTGACTTCCTCTAAGGAATTAAGTGGATGTCCAATAGGCAGCCCTATGCTTTTAACTCTATTGAAGTCCAGGCTCACCAATACACTCCAGAACTCTGTGATAAAAACAATCTGACTCCATTTTTGCTGTTTGATGGCTGAGAGCTTTCAAGTCCTGCCCCTCCCCTTTGTGCCCCACACCTGAACATGCTGATTAGAAAGCCAGGGTGCTCCCCCCTTTGGCATTGATGGAAAGTTCAAACCATGCAAACCTTGGTCAGCCTGAGGTAGCCCTCACCCAATCCCCATTCCCTAAGTATTTATTTATTTATTTATCTATTTATTTATTTATTTATTTATTCATTTCTTTTTGTGGCACTGGGGAACCCAGGGGCATTCTACCTCTGAGCTACCCCCCCCGTTCTATTTTATTCATTTTGAAGCAGGGTCTCACTAAGTTGCAGAGAGCCTCACTAAGTTGCTGAGGCTGGTCTCAAACCTGTGATCCTCCTTCTCAGCCTCCTAAGTAGTGGGATTACAAGCGTGCGCCACCACACCCGGCTTTCCCTAAGCATTATAAAACCCCAAACCAGCCTCCCCTCCCTGCATGCTCAAGGTATTCTCAGACCTCTCTGGAGCCTGCCCTGCTCTCCCTGCTAGCCTCATAATGGGAGTAATGACTGCCCCATACACTCTTGTGAATGTGTTGCATCATCAGTCTCGACATCCGAACCAAATTTTTTGTGGGAGGTCCATCTTGCCCGAGGGATGCCCACAAGATATTCCACTCCAACACCTGCCATTGCAACACTCACAAGCCACACGTTGCAGACCCCATCTTTTCTCTCTGATAGTCCCTGTCCCCTACCTACAGATACCATCAAGGCAGAATGGTGTCTCTTTGTCCTATGTGGAGCGTAGGCATCTCTGCAGGACAAGATTCAGTGAAGCTCAGTTCACTAGAGCCCTGCTTTGCCCAGGAATGCTCTTCTCAGAGCACTTCCTCCTTGAGAACACATTAGCCTTCCTCCCCGGTTCCAAATGCAGGTCATTGCCTCATGCGTGTGGGAAATCCCATGGGATTTTATCCACAATACTCACTGTTACTCATGTCTGCTGTTCTCTCTGCCATGCTCTTTGGGAGCTTTGATGCTTGGCTTTCACACCTTCACTTCACCTCAAGACTCCTTTCACCTGGGGGTAGGAGTGATGATACCCTCCAAGTTCAAAGACATTTAATTTCAATGATAGTTACCTTGCAAAACTAATAGCGTCATCCTGCCTCTCACCACTGTTCCATCACCAGCCCAAATCCAGATTATCTGTAGTCACCCATCTTCTCCCATCCCTTCCTCTTAAGACTGCTCCTTTTGCCTGCCTTTAGACATCTTCATTTGGATAGCTCCCTCTCATCTTACCAGATGCAATCCAGAGCTTTCCATTCTTTCTCAGGACTCTCACTGCCTTTCCATTGTCCCCGATTATAAAAATAAACAAAAATAACAGGGATTGAAATTGGCAGCTTACAGTCTGACTCTGGCTAGAAGCTATATTTTATTTGGCCTGTTTTTAAAAAGTACTTTTTCTCTCAAAAGAAGTCAAAACATAATCTAAAAAAAATCTGCACACACCATATTCACTGCAGCATTATTCACGAGATCCAAGAAGTTGAAGCAATCCAAATGTCCATCCACAGATGAACGGGTAGCCAAATGTGCTATATACACATAAGAGAATAGTATTTAGCCTTTAAAAAGAAGGAAAGCCTGTTACATGCTACACCATGAATGAAGCTCAAGGACATTGTAATGAGTGAGTTGAGCCAGTCATAATAAGACAATAATGTCTGATTCCACTCATCTGATATGAGGAGTTGAAAATAGACTACTGACTGCAATCATGTAGAAAGTAGAGTAATAACTTCCAGGAGCTGGTGAGAGGGGAACATAGGGAATTGTTTAACAAGTATAGAGTTGCAGTTTTGCAAAATGAAAAGGCTCTGGAGATCTATTACACAAGAATGTAAATATAGCCAGGCACAGTGGCACATACCTGGAATGCTGTTACTTGGGACACTGAGACAGGATGATCACTACTTTGAGGCCGGTACACAGTAACTTAGTGAGACCCTGTTTCAAAAGAAGAAAAAACAATTAAAAGGGCTATAGTGCCCCTGAGTTCAGTCCCCAGAACCATACACACACACACACACACACACAAAAGAATGTGAATATACTTAACACTACTAAACTAGACATCTTTTTTTTTTTTGCAGTACCGGGGATTGAACCCAGGGGCCTTTTTACCTCCGAGCTACACCCCCGGCCCTATTTTTTATACTTTATTTTGAAACCAGGTCTCACGAAGTTGTGGAGGGCCTCACTAAGTAGCTGAGGCTGGCTGCGAACCCGGATCCTCCGGTCTCTGCCTCCCAAGTACTGGGATTACAAGCGTGCGCCACCACGCCCGGCCCTAAACTATACATTTAAAAGTGGTTAAGATGGTGAATTTTGTATTACATTGGTTTTTTCCATAATTAATTGTTTTAAATTTTAAAATTTGAACGCCTTTAGAGGGACTCTCCAGTTTACCAAAGGCCTACTACTCTTTTCTATGCCTGAGTAACATGTTTAAATGAACTGCCAGGCCCCCCTAAACATTAATTTTGAGTTTTGAATAAGGGTGTAATTTTTTAAATGAAATAGGATGAATTTAGAGTTCTTACATAGGAGCATGGTATTTAAAAATAAGAATTATTCCTTTTTTCAGCAAACATTCAATCCTAGCATCTGGTACTTGTGACACACTGCAAATACAAACCTGATAATCTTAGTTCCTGCCTTCAAACACACACACACACACACACACACACACACACACACACACGCCAGGTGTGGTGGCACATGCTTGTAATCTCAGTGCTGGGGGGCTGAGACAGGAGAATCACAGGTTCAAGGCTAACCTCAGCAACTTAGTGAGGCCCTCAGCAACTTAGTGAGACCCTGTTTCAGAATAAAAAATAAAATAGGGCAGAGGATGTAGTTCAGAGGTAGAATGCCATGGGGGGTTCAGTCCCCAGTAAAAAACACACACACACACACACACACACACACACACACACACACAATGTGACAGTATTTTATTTAAAGTTTATTTTGTTTAATCTTGTAGGATGAGAATGAATAGGAGTTATCCAAGGAAATTCACATTAGAGATTTTTTCCTTCTGTCATTGATTTCTAGTTTCATTCCACTGTGATTAGAAAAGATATTGGTATGCTTTCAATCTTCTTAAATTTATTTAGACTTATTTTGCAATCTAACATGTGATCTAGCAAATAGTCATGTGCACTTGAGAAGAATGTGTATTCTGCTCTTGTTGGGTGGAATATTCTATATGTTCCTAGTGACTGATGTTTTAATGTTCCTAATGACTATTAGGTCTATTTAGTCTACATTATTAAGTCCACGGTTTCCTTTAAATTTTCTGTCTGGATATTCTAACTATTGTTGAAAATGAGATATTGAAGTTTCCTACTATTTTTCCCCTTTCAGATATGTCAATGTTTGCTTTATATATTTAGGAGCTCTGATGTTGGATGCATACATACTTATAATTGTTATAACTTACTGATAAATAGTTCCTTTTTCATTATATAATGACTGTCTCTTGTGACAGTATTTTATCTAAAGTCTATTTTGTCTGAAAGAAGGATAGCTACTCTTGTTCTTTTTTAGTTACCATTCAAAAGGAATATTTTTTCCATCTCTTCCTTTTCAGCCTAAAATGTCTTTGATTCTAAAGTGGGTCTCTTATAGCCAGCATATAGTGGGACCTTTGTTTTTTGTTGTTTTGGGGTTTTGTTTTGGTTTTGTCCACTCAGCTACTCTGTCTTTTGATTGGAGACTCTAATTCATTTATATTTAAGTAATTATTGATAGGTAAAAACTTACTATTGCAATTTTATTAATTATTTTTTGTTTTATAATTTGTTCTCCTTTTTCCTCTTTGCTATATTTTTCTGTGATTTATTGATTTTTTTGTAGTGAAATACTTTGATTCCTTTCTCTGTGTGCATGTGTGTGTGTGTGTGTGTGTGTGTGTACACATTTATCATTGGTTTTTGTTTGTGATTACCATGCTTAGATAAAACATCTTATAATTCAGTCTATTGTAAGCTGATAACTTCCATTGCATATAGAAACTCTACATTTATACCTCTTTTTTCTCAAACACATTATATCACAATTTACATCATTTTATACTTTGCATTAACAAATTTTATATTTATAGTTATTTTTAAAACAATTGTCTTGCTACTTTTATACTAAAGCTAAATGTGATTTACATACTACCATTATATTATTATAGTTTTCTGTATTATTGTATATATTTAAATTTACCTATGAGTTTTATATTTTCATATGGTTTCATGTTACTCATTAGTGTCTGTTTATTTCAACTTGAAGAACTCCCTTTAGCATTTCTTATATGCCAGGTCTACAGGTGGTGAACTTCTTCAGCTTTTGTTTATCGGAGAAAGTCTTCATTTCTCCTTCATTTTTAATGGACAGTTTAGCTGGGTAAAATATTTTGAACTGAGGTAGGTTTTGTTTTTCTTAGCACCTTGAATAGATCATCTCTCTGACCTACAAGGTTTCTGCTGAGAAATCCACTGATAGTATTATGCAGGGTCCCTTGTTTATTCCAAGTCACCTTTGTTTTGCTGCTTTTAAAATTCTCTTTGTACTTGCCTTTTGACAATTGGAATATAATGTGTCTTGGGTGTATTTTTTAGGACTCATTATATTTGGGATTTTTTGAGCTTCGTGAATCTGAACCTCCATTTTCTTCCCTAGAGTTGGGAAGTTTTCTCTCATTATTTCTTTAAATAATCTTTCTGCTCCTTTTTCTCACTCTTCTTCTGGGTTCCCATAATACATATACTGTTTCATTTTAAAGTGTCTCAGAATTCCCTATGGCTCTTTTTTTTTCTTTTTATTTTCTTTTACTCATCTTACTGGATAATTTCATATGATCTGTCATCAAGTCCTCTGATTCTTTCTTCTGTTTGATTATGTCTGCTGTTGAACCCTCTAATGAATTTTTAGTTCAGTTACTATATTCTTCAGATTCAGAATTTCCATTTGGTTCTTTTTTATCATTTCTTTGTTGATATTTTCATTTTGTTCATATAGCATTTTCTTGATTTTTGTTTAGTTGTCTGTTCTTTTGCACCTTACTAAGCTTCTTTAAGGTGATTATTTTGAATTACTTTCCAGGTAGTTCATATATTTTTATTTCTTTAGTATTTGTTATTGGATATTTATTTTGATGCTTTGACTGTGTCATGTTCTCCTGATTCTTCATGTTCCTTGTAGCTTTGCACTAGTGTCTGCATATTTGAAGAAAGCTTTGGCTAGGAAATATCTTTATTATCAGTGAGCACAGTCAAAGAATCTGGGCCTTTGTTCCCTAGTTGCTCCAGTAATCCAGTCAGTCTTTTTTTTTTCCTTCAGGAACCCATAATCTCTTGTTCTCTTTAGTATATAACTATCTCAGTGTGAAGCAAGATAGAAACTGGACCCTCCATCAGCAGAGTTGGGGGTATGCTCCTTCTGTTCCTCTTCCTCCTGAGGGAGAAGCCTCTGTTATTCACATTATTCTAATCTTTCAGAGCCATGCCAGTGCAGCTTACCAAGGCATCTGGGCTATTCCAGTTTCTTCAGCACTCTTTGTGAAGTAGAGCAGAAACCAGCCTCTTGGGGAGTACACAGAAATTGCAAGTATGTTGGAGCCATGCTCTACTCTTCCTTCCTTCTGGAGGAACAGTCTCAGTCCTACTCCTCCAAAACTCAGAGCTATGCCATTCACAATAAGGTGCCTGTTCCCCCAGGCTTTTCCAGGCATCTGGGATATGACAATTCTTTCAGCACTCTGTTTTAAAGGAGTGAGTCCCTTAGGGAGCACACTGAAAGGACTGGACATTCTCCCCTCTCTCCCTCCACCACCCATAGTAGTGGAGACACTAAGTTGTACTTGATTAGGCAAAGAGCTAATGAAGATAAAGTGAAACTGATTCTTACCATTTCAGTATAGATGAATTTGGTTTTGTGCTTATTTGGGAGTACTGTAACTTTTTAACTAGACTATGTACTTCTCATAAAGGTATTTTATTACTTATTGTTAAATCTGTGTTTCTGGGAGGGGGGAAATGAGGGTAGGGACTTCCTATTTTGCTATCTTGCTGATATCACTCTTCTGTGAAGTTATTCTTCAACATCATTTTTCATGGCTACATGGTATACATCAATCCTTTACTATTCTGTATTATTAGATATTTTGTTAGATATTTCTAAAAAGTTGTTATTGTGATTATCCTCATATACAAATACCTTATATATAAATAACCCATAGTTACCTACAAAGAATAAATTCCTTTGCTTTTTTCACAAGATATAAATATTTTAAAGGCATTTGAGAGCTGGGGATGCAGCTCAGTGGTTGAGGGCTTGCTTAGCATGTGCAAGACCCTGGGTTTAATTCCCAGCACCACATACACACACGCACACATACACACACACACACACACACGATTTGAAACATATTGCCACCATGTCCTCAAGAAAAGCTATACTAATAACCATTCCTATAAGTACAATATGAAATTTTGATTTCTCTGAATCCTTATCAAAACTGGGTATTATAATTACAAATATCTTTGCCATGAGCAAAAAAAATTTGGTATCTTGTAATTGTTTTAATGTGTGCTTCTAGAAGGTTGAATTTATTAATGTGTTTTTAGTGTTTTTTGTGAGGTTTACTTATGTATGTGTGTTAATGGTCTATTTTGTTTCTGAATTTCCCCAGGTTTTCCTCAAATATTTTTTAATTGTTGATTTGTAAGGGCTTTCTAAAAATGTTGAATATAGTAACTTTCTCTGTATTTTGTGTTCCAGTTGTATTTTTCTCAGTTTTTCATTTTACTTTTATGTTTTTATGTTTTTGTTTGTTTTGTTTTATTTTCTGTGGTGCTGGGGATAAAATCCAGAGACACTACCACTGAGTTATATCTCAGCCCTTTATTTTTTATTCTGAGACATGGCCTTGCCAAATTACCCATGCTGGCTTCAAACTTGTGATTTTCCTGCCTCAGTGTCCAGAGTCACTGAGATTATAGGCATGCACCACTGTACCTGGCTACATTTGATATTTAATTTTCTTTGTGGATATTTTCAACTGATCAAAAATGATTTTATTTTAAAATCATCAAATCTCTATCAACATTTTTCAATTATTTTCTATTAAGGTTAGAAATATCTTCATCACATGGATTACATATTTCCTAAATTTTTATTGTTCACATTTACATTCTTAATCCATGTGGAATTAATTTTGTCTGTTCTAAGTTAGAAAACTTTCCTAAATTGCAAGCCACTTTAACATACACTAATTCTCCCAATCCATGAACATGGAGATCTTTCTAGTGTCTTCTTCAATTTCCTACTTCAGTGTTTTGTACTTTTCATTGTAGAGGTCTTTTGCATTCTTAGTTATGTTTATCCCTAGGTATCACATGTGGGGTGTATGTGTGTGTATGTGTGTTGTGAATGGGATTACCTTCACAAATTCCTTCTCAGTAAGTTCATTACTGATGTGTAGAAAAACTACTGACTTTTGTATGTTGATTTTTATACCCTGCTACTTCATGAATTTGTTTATCAGGTGTTTTTTTTTTGTTTTGTTTTTTGCAGTACTGGGGATTGAACCCAGAGGCATTCTACCTCTGAGCTACACCCCCAGCCCTATTTTATTTTTTATTTTGAAGCAGGGTCTCACTAAGTTGTGGAGGGCCTTGCTAAGTAGCTGAGGCTGGCCGTGAACCTGAGATCCTCCTGTCTCAGCCTCCCAAGTATTGAGATTACAAGCATGCGCCACCACGCCCGGCATTGTTTATCAGTTTTAAAAGTTTTTGGTTGAGTCTTTATAATTTTCTATTCCTATTGATGAGCATTGGTGGTAGTTTCTTAAAAGTCTGATAAAATACAGTAGTGGTTCTGGGCTTTCCTTTGTTGGGAGACATTTTCAATCTGATTACTTGTTGTTGATCTATTGAGGTTTTTTATATTCTCTTGGTTCCATTTCAGTAGATCAAATGTGTCCATAAATCTTCCAGATTTTCCAATTTATTGGCATATGGATTTTCAAAATATTTCCTAATGATTCTTTGAATTTCAGTGGTATCTTTTGTAATGTCCCCTTTTTAAGCTCTAATTTTATTTACTTAGGTCTTCTCTCTCTCCCCTTTGGTTAGTTTAGCTTAAGGTTTGTCAATTTTGTTTCTATTTTCTTTTTTTTTTCTTTTTTTTTTGCGGTGCCGGGGATTGAACCCAGGGGCGGTCTACCTCCGCGCTACACTCCCGGCCCTATTTTTTTTTATACTTTATTTTGAAACCGGATCTCATGAAGTTGCGGAGGGCCTCACTAAGTAGAGAGGGAGAGAGAGAGAGAGAGAGAGAGAGAGCTGAGGCTGGCCGCGAACCCTCATCCTCCAGTCTCTGCCTCCCAAAGTACTGGGATTACAAGCGTGCGCCACCACGCCCGGCGTTGTTTCTATTTTCAAAGAACCAACTCTTTGTTTCACTGGTCCCTTTGTGCTGTCCTTTAGTCTCTGTTTCATTTATTTCTGCTCTGATGTTTATTATTTCTTTTTTTCCCACTGATCCTGACCTTTTCTTTAAAATGTAGGCAGCAGGATTTGAGCAGGACTGGGTTGTAGATGGAGCTGGGCGTAATTCTTCCCAGCTGAGCTAGGAGTGTAGTTCAGAGACAGAGCCCTTGCCCAGTGTGTGTGAAGCCCAGGGATTGATCCTCAGCACAAGGAGAAAAATGACTTTGAAAAATAAAGAGAAGGAGGAGGAGGAAGAAGAGGACTAAAAAGGAGAATGAAGAGGGAAAATATTTTAAAAGGGAATAATGAGAAAGAAGAAAAGTACAAAATAAAAAAAAATAAAAGATAAGAAAAATAATAAAAGAGAGAATAGACAGGATAAATGAAAAGCAAGTCAAAATTTCTTCTTAGCTGAGTTGCTTAGAAATGCTTCCCTCCAGGTTTCCTAAGGTTGGAATCTCTCAGGTATGGGGCGGGGAAGGGGGAAGTGGGTCAGGATTTCATCTAGTTATAATTCCTCTCAGCTCTTGCCAAACGAGTTAGGTTAGTATTCAGCCTGCCTTGTGTTTCTCACGGAGCAGGTTAGAGCAGAGTTTTGATGCACTAAGGGTATTTCCCTCCAGAGGTTTTTAGTCTGTGCGATTAGGGGCATGGCAAATGTCAGAGCCACAGTGAGTCCTTCTCCCTGAACAAGTTTAGAAGAATGTGGACAATGCCAGGCATATACTCATTCCAGAAGTTTTTAGTCTGGCACCCAGGGGTATGGTGAATGCCAAAGCCATGGGGATCCCTGAAATGCCCCTAAGAGTTGGGGATGTGAGGACCAAGCATTTGGCTAGCCTCAATCCCAGTGCCTATAAGAAACCACACATGACCAGTGTCACTCCATGTCACAGAGGGCAAGATCACTGATTTGTGCCCTCCATTTTCCTCCCTATTGCAGCCTATGGTGCACACAGTGTATACCTCTCAGCAGGTTTCTGTCAGAGACACTCTCACACATAGCTGCTGCCTGCCCACTCAATGTAGTGGTATGTCTGCAGGAACCCTGAGATATGATTATGCTGGGAATTCTGATCACCTTCCCCAGATTTAGTCTCTGACAATGGGTCCCATCGCAAGATGGCTCTTGGCTATAGCACTCTGACAGTTTGCTGAGCAATGAAGTGAACTTTTTCATGTAAGGCAGTTCATTGTACAGACCCCGGTCACCCATGTATTCAACCAGTTTGTCTGCAGGATGCAGCCTTCTATGCCATACTGTGACTCTCTCACCTTTACTTCTCAAAGGGAAGAGTCTCTTTCCCTCAACTATGGTGTCAGGGTACTTCTCTCGTTTTTTTTATTCTCTCTATTCTCTGGAATTCACCAAATTTCATTTTCTGTGCTGTCAATTTCTAGTATTCACCTATCACCACTCATCTTGACAGCAGTTATACGCTGTTGCTTTGTTTCTGTCCTGTGGAGGAGCAGACTAGTGCTAGGGGTCTCTAGTCTGCCTTCTTGATCCCCCATCTGTATTTTATTTTTTTTTCCATGTTTTTATTGGTGCATTGTAGTCTCACATCACAATGAGTATCAGTTTGGTGTTAACATACATGCACACAGCTCTTGGTGTCCCTCCCCCCCACCTCCCCCCCGCCTCCCCCCCACATGTAGCACTGAGAATGATGTTGGCATAATCTCATATATACACCTTGTTTATGACAGTAATTCCATG
>PVJS01017939.1:0-35527 GCA_004027185.1 Glis glis | reverse complement strand
ATCAGTCTCAATACACCCTGGCTTTTGACCATCCTTAACAAAATAAATAGGCAACCTTCTTCCTGATCTAGGATAATTAAAACTCCCAGCTTGCTGCATCCTCAAATGTTTTGTAGCAGGCTGAGTGAGCAATCACAGATCCTTTACTATCACCATGATTTCTTGTCCTTCCCATACTGCAGGATGTAATATAGGCAGATCAGGAACATAAGTTCAGTAAATTTCAGCTGAGGTCATCTGTAGAAATACTGTTAACAGCCACATCTGTCACAGTATCTTCATTCTCCAGCTCCTTCTCAGGTACTCGTCCAGCAAACTGCACCAACATCTCAGGAAGCCACCTTGTCCCTTCTGCGTCCTGCGGAAAAGCACACACATGACCTCGACCCCATATTAACACTGGGTCAGGACCATGCCATTGTCCCGTGCAAGGATCCTTCCATCTCACTTGAACATAAATATCTTGAGTGTATGGATGCCAAAATCTGTCTGTAGCAGAGCGGCCTTGTACATCCACATTTAAAAAATTCAAAATAAAAAGCGAATGATTTAAAGAATTGGGGGTATATCTCCCCCCCTTTTTTTACTTGTATGGCCCTATGGGTGCATTTTACAATCCCCTGGCCTTGAGGATTGTATGGAATACTAGTTTTGAGCTCAATGTTAAATTGATGGCAAAAATTTTCTGTAATTACCTGTTTAGTTGCTTCCCCAGTCTGTGCAGTAGCCATGAGAAATCCTGAATATGTATTTATAGCAACATGCACATACTTTAGTCTACCAAATTTGCCGCATATGTCACTTCCTTTTGCCATAAGTGATTAAGTTTTAAGCTTTGAGAATTGACTCCAAAATGCGGTACTGAAATTTGTTTTGGGCAGGAAGCGCATTTCCTGTTGCTAAAGGACCAGGTAATCCCGTATGAGCTCTTACAAGGCCTACAAAATAAGGATGCTTCCTATTATAAATGCGTTGCAGAATTTGTAAAAATAATTTTCTTACTTGAACATTAGCAGTATCTACATAGACAACAGTTTTAAGAACTTGTAAAGTTTTAGCTACATAATGACTATCTGTATACAAATTAAAAGCAACTGTGGCTAATTCCTGAAATACTATAGCTGCAGCTGTTAATTCTACTACCTAAGCTGATGCAGGAGCTGTTTTCAAAGAAAAACATTTATTTTTGAATAATATATGCTGTTTTCCCATTAGATGATTCATTTGTAAATACTAACAAAGCTTCTGCTAAAGGTTTCTGTCCCATAATTTTTGGAAAACCTAAAGCATTATTATTTACAAATTGTAACAATTTATCTTTAGGATAGTGATTATTAATTTCACCCTCAAAAGCTGTGAAAGCAATTGCCCAAGAATCCACATTTTGAAATAACCAGTCCACTTGTTGTAGTGAACGGAACTCCTATCAAGGCAGGTTCTCTTACAAATTATTTTTTAGATTCTGTCCTAACCATTTACACTAAGCATGCAACTGCCTCCCAATAAGGTGTTAAAACTCTGGAAGGAGATACAGGTAAATGAATCCATAGCCATGGTCCATCCTGCCATAGAACAGCAGTTGGTGTATGAGCAATAGAAAATATATAAATTACTGTTCCATAGCTGACTCCAGTACCTATAACGCCTGCTTACCTTCCTAAAGTCCTCTCCTATGCAGGGGTGGAATTTTCTTTTTAAAATATCAAACAAAGGCTTTAACTCTTCTGTGAAAATTTTTAAATATGGACGAAGCCAATAGATGTCTCCCAATAATTTTTGAAAATCGTTCAAGGTTTTTTAAGCAACTTTCCTGATTTGAATTTTTTGTGGTTGAATTACCTTAGGATATAGGGTATGCGGTGACTTAGTCTGTACTTTCTTAGGGGCAATAATCAATCCTTGTTCTTTTTAAGGTCTTCTGCAAACAGGCATAGGCAGCAAGCAACACTCCTTGCTTATGAGCTAATAAAATATCATCCATATAATTAATAATATATAACTGTCCATATTGCTTCCTCACCTTTAATACTGCTTGAGCTACAAACTCCTGGCACAAAACACAAACATTATTTTTTACATAAGCATATCCTCTACCAAGAGTTATTAATGAAGATGGATCTTTCCCTTTTCCATCCAAGGGATCCGTTTAGAAGACCTGAGGAATAAGTTGAGTCAGTGAATGAGTTTCCATTGCATGCCTCTGAGACGCTGTAAGAAAATAATTTTTAATTTGAATGAAAAAAATTTTAAGAGTAACAAGAAAAATCCTTAGGGAAAGCATGACTCCATATTTCCCCTTTTTTGTTTTAAAAGAGATTTTTGAATTAAGGTTAATAGGTTTATGGCTGATAAAGCATCTGTAATATTAGTAAACAGTTATAAAGATGTAAGGAAAGTATTAAATAAGATTATTAGAGACAAGAACAAATCCAGTTTGCATAATAGTTTAGATAATATCTAATGATATAAAACAATTTTTATTTAAACATGACCTTTATATATAATTATTATTATTACGCAATGCTGATGAAAAGAAATAGGATTATTAGTTGATGGCATTTATTCATCGCAAAACAGGTGTAAACCAGATTTTATTGCATTAAAGAGATCACTTATAGGTTACACCTTGTATGTATATAAAACTCACATATTTAGGTTATATTTAGATAAAACTTTGCTTATTTAGATTTTCTCCCTTGTGTAAAAGGGGCAGGGAAACAACACAGAATCATTAAGCTGAAACATGAAAAGGGCAGTTAATAAATCTCTCGTATTTCTTATTTGTGGTTTTTGTTTGGATGTTTATGAAGTAGACAGGCTTTCACCTGTAACAGGATTTTCCAAACTGTAACATCTTAACAGGCAATAAAACACAGAACTTTAAACTCTGATTTTGCTAAAATGCAGTGACCAGAGGTCTGACCAAGAGATTATCTTGATTAAGATGTAAGATTCTTGTTAAAGCTAGGCCTTAGTAGATTGTTACCTAGAGCAGGAAGAAATCCTATTGTTCTAAGAAAATACAAGAAACTGCCTTAAATAAATGCAAAAAAAACTTTGCTTTTAGGCTAGTATTTTGTAAATTTTTACCAAGAACAGGTCAATATCTTAAGAAAACCTAATTGAATCAAAGCATTAAATGTGATTTTTAGAAAACCCTTTAAATAATTTTTTAAAATTTAGCCAATCTTAATTACACATACAAAATTTTTCAGTTTTACCCTATATAATTCATCTCTAACTTTCTCAAATCTTCTGTAACATGATTAAACTTCTGTAATTTTTGTTCTCATCTTTCTCTTTCCTTATGGAATAATTCAATCATTTAGAACAAAATTTTACCATGTAATATCCTTTCCCATCTAAAAGCATTTTCCTCTTTCCTTTAACCTTCTTACTAAAATACCTCTTCATTTTACTAAGTATCTCCTTTTATTTATGGGGTTTGCTTATATTAGAAACAATTCTTATAGGGAATCTTTTAATTTGGATAAATTACCTTTTTAAGATAAAATACTGCAATGTGTGCATGTATGATGTTCATACCCTGACATATATCAAAATGTATAATTATAATTTACAATGCACCAATAAATGAACATAAAAAGTTAAAAAAAAATAAAATAAAATAAAATAAAATAAAAAATTAAAAAAAAAAAAAAAAAAAAAAAAAAAAAAAAAAAAAAAAAAGATAAAATACTTTATGTTTTTAATAGTCATTAATCAAAGCATAGCCTAAAGATTCTTTAACCTTTTATATATATATAGAATTACATCTTAATAAAAATTTCAACTCAGTAATTTCTGTTTAGTTAATGTCCAAAAGAAGGCAATCTTAATCTGCTTTTACCCATATGAAGAACACATTTGATAGACTTGAATATGTTGTCTTTTACTGATGTTAAAGAGCCAAGAATACTTTATATTTAGCAATTGACGTTTAGCATTTTAACTTACACAATTTAGATATTTTAAGGATAGACATTTATGAAAGCTTATACCATTTATATTTACTCAATTTACCAGTTTTAATAGCTGTTTTAGATTACCTATGAAAACTTAAATGCTAAACAAGAATAGTTAATACTTTAAGCCTTTTCTAACAAATATCTTGTAGCTTTAATTTGCCAGGTATCTTATTTTTTGTTGAAAGGACACTAAGCACTGTGCCAGATTATAGATACCTATTTTCTGCCAGTGAGCAATGGACTACAAGCTGGACACGAATGTGAAAGTCTATAAAGCAGGGGATATCTGAGGCAGAGTCCACCAGTCAAAGCTGACACTAAATGAAATTATTTAGGTGGCCACTTGTCACTTTGAGGAACACTGTACATCAGATATTACCACCGCTATTTTTTAGGGAGGAAAACTCTAAATATTTAGATTTGTATTATCTTTTAGAATGAACCTTTATTTTTGAACTTACATTAGAGCCAAACTGGATAACAAAAATTAGTATTTTCTTCATTTTTAAAGTCTTTAGCCTTTTATCTAATATGTACTCCAGGGATAAGTATATTTTAAAAGCCAAACATTATTTTAAGCAGGAATCAATAAAGAATGACTGAAGGCCTTTTTTTCAAAAAAAATTTAAAGTTAAAAAGAACATGTTTTCTTAAAATTTGCTGCAAATTATTTGGATTAGGACCCTGTATAACAGGATAGACGGACATGATTTGTTGAAAAATAGGATCTCCGTCACCTTGTCCCATGTTTAATCCCTTTTTTATCAAGAAAAAGAGAAAAAGACTTTAAAAGCAATATGCATTATATTTGTAACTTCACACAGAAACATGATTTTGATTATTTACCTAGGAAAAAAGGCATTTGTTAATAATTCTAAGGATATTTTTATTTTAATCCCATGAACATATGTTAGATTTATTCAGTTGTTAGAATTTACTTAAGTCACGTGAACTTAGAGGAATTTGATCTTATGTTTTCTTTAAACTTAATGAGCACTCATTTAACAAGCCTCTGTATGATACCATACAGACAGACACTACAGACAGACACATTACAACAAATCACACAGACAGACACACAGATACACATAGACAGCGCTAAGGTCCTGGGCAAATGGTTGGGGCAGGCGGCTCGATTTTACTTTTCCATGCTTTCACTCAAGCTCTATAATAGAAAACATCTGAAGCCCAATGATATCTTGATAAGGTTTTTTAAAGGCTGGACCCTGCTCTGGAGCACTCCTCCGCCTGGGCCCGATTTCACATGGTCCTTTTCCCAGCTCCATCCTGCCCCATATAGCTCCCCGCTCTTCTCTCCCGGGGGGGGGGGGGGGGCAGGGCAGCGGGAGTCCCAGTGGTTTTCCGCGGGCACGCAGCCAAGGCTGAGCTGCGCCACCGCGCGGGCTGAGCTGGCAACGCTGCACCGGCGGCAGCAGGGCTGAGCCAGCGACCGCCTCTTTCCTGTGTCTATCGCGCCCGGAGCTCCGCTGTGTGCTGTCCCCGACCCGCGCCACCATGCCAGAACAGGCCATCTCGTTCGCCAAGAACTTCCTGGCCGGGGGCATCGCGGCCGCCAGGAAGCCTCACATTTTCCCGGCTGGGAGCACGGAGGGCCGCGGGCGGCTCGCCCCAGGGCGCGGCGAGGGCGCAGGCGGCGGGGTGCCGGCGCCACCTCTCCCCCCGCACGCAGCGGAGGCTCCTCCCGGCAGCCGGCGAGCACCTGGGCCCAGGGCCTCCCCCTCACCCCCGTGCGCGCCGCTGCGCCCCGCCCCGCCCCGCCAGAGACATTTAATCCTCGGGTTTTTAAAGAAGAGGAAGGGATTTAAGAGCTGGGTCATGTTTAGAATTCGACTTCCCCATAATTTATGGGCGGACGTCTGCACTAAAGACCGACTACCTGTCAGCACTGAATTAGGGAGAAATTTTCGAAGTAGAGAGAAATGCCTCGCACGCGGCACCAGCCTCTCGGGTCCCGCCCGAGAGTGGCGTGATACCTGACAGGGAAGCAGACACCGACAGCCCGAAAACACACAGCCCGGACCGGGAGACATGTCTGGCACTATCTCGTTTATTAGAAAGCCAATCCCCCTTTTATAGTAGAGGCCATACAGGAAACTCGCAAGCAGTAGGGTGTGACCCAATGGCACGTGAGGGTCGGATCACCACGCCCCCCTGTAACCTATCATAGGTAGAGGCACCTGTCATCTGTGAGCACGGAAGGAGGTAACTGCCTATCATAGCCCTCCTGAGGCTAGGAGGGGCTATCTGCGGGACCTCCCTCCGAGGGGTCTGCCAGCGCCATCTTTGCCATTGATATGTTGAGTCACTGCCACGTGGAAGAGGCCCGGTACTTGGTACTCTAGAGCAGGCTTCTGCTAGTCCACCAGGCCCTTTCATGGCACTGGGTGGAGACCCCAGCAAAAATAGTTCTTCATTAAAATTTAGTGTTCTTTATATATACAAGCATTTCTTTTACAATTGATTCCTGAAAACTAAGATATTATAAGTGAATTTGTGTCATGTAAATTATTGTAAGTATGAATGTCTTTGCTTCCAAGCAAATCAAATTCTCTGCCAAATTATAATAATTATTGTCTCAGTTATTTGGTCAAATGTACTCTTTCTGCTTTTTTGCTGTTGGCCTCTGTTCCAATTTATTCTTGTTTCAAATTGCTTTACCTTATGTTACATCCACTTTTACAAATCGTCTTCAATCTCATTGAATGCGGCTCAAATGCAAAATGTAAGGGATTAATTCAAAAGCTCCACTAAGAAGGTTGCAGCTGCTGTAGAGTATCAGGTAGGAGTAGTGTGGATGATCCTCCCAAGACTTCATGTATCTCAGTTAAAGCCAGTAGAAACCTAAAGCTAAGGAAAATGACAGCAAATACCAAAAAAAGTAGAGAAAAGATAAGCATCAAACAGGTTGAGACAATAGGCAACAAACCTTGTGATCAGAACTAGAGCTAAAGATTCTAAAGAGAAGAATCCTGCTGGGTCTGATTGCAAAGCTGAGTTACCAAGCTGAATTTAAGAGGAGATGTTAAGGTATCTTAAATGGAAACAAAACCACTGTGGTCAGGAACTAAGGAATCCATAACAGTGAGCTACAGACAGTTGCCTATCAAAGGCAAACATAACTTTTGAGAAATGGCCCCTGTGCTTCCTCCTCAACACACCTATTGAATTTGCCCACAGATCCAGCCATGATTCATTGCCTCCCTCCAGAACTCACCCACTTTGAGAAAAACTGTCTCAGGGTGAGAAGGGAGAGAAGGGAGTAAAGGAACAGTCCAAATCAGGAATATATAAATGGACACATTCTATATGATATTGCATAATGTTCACTGAGTTTTCCTAACCTTTGGAATTATTTATTATATGCTGCATGATATGATGAAGCACAAATTTGTTTTAAAGTCTTTGTCCTCTGCGTGTGTATGCTGCCTACTTGAGGGACTGGACATTGACAAAAATTAAAGCCAATCAGTGATATGCCAGATATTTCAGTCCACAGAGAAGAAGAGAGCTCTATTTGGTAATTGCTACAATGTCTACAGATATAGGAAAATTTTTATTTGACAGGTTTTCAAAGTCTTATTGGTTCTAAATTCAGCTAGTATTAATTAAAATATAATATACATTCAAATCATGTTAATCTTGTTGCCCTCTCTCTTGGTTCTTAATTTACTTTTATTTATTTTTTTTTTGTGGTACCAGGGATTGAACCCAGGGGCGTTCTAAATCCGAGCTACACCCCTGGCCCTATTTTTATACTTTATTTTGAAACCGGGTCTCACGAAGTTGCGAAGGGCCTCACTAAGTAGCTGAGGCTGGCCGTGAACCTGGATCCTCCAGTCTCCGCCTCCCAAGTACTGGGATTACAAGCATGCACCAACATGCCCGGCCTTAATTTAGTCTTAAATGGCACATAATTGTGCAAATTCATGAAGTACAATGTAATGTTTCCATACATATACACATTGCTTAATTCAAATCAGGACAATTAGCATATTCTATCACCTCAAACATTTATCTATCTTTTCTTTTTGGTGAAACATTCAAAATCCATTCTTCTAGCTATTTTGGGGGTAGTCAATATACTATTATTGACTATAGTCACCCTGATGTTCAAGAGAACTCTAGAACTTTTTCCTATCTAACTGTAACTTTGTACCCATTCACCAACTTCTCTCCACTGTTCCCCCATAGCCACTATTCTACTCTCAGTTTCCATTAAAGGGTCGTTTTTATATTCTATCAATGAACTATTTCTTTCAGGAGTAGAAGAGAAATATAATATCCTATCCAATAAAGTCTTATTTCCCTTTCAGGATAAAAAATGTTACAAATAAGATAATTTGAAATTTATAATTAAATAGAATCCTTAGGCAGTATGTAAACACCCAAATGGACTTTCTTTATAGCATATTTAAGAATTGCAATATATTGAGTGGCTCCTCTTTCACAAATTCAGAAACACAGCCTCATAAATTAGCTGAATTTCCCCGCAAGTCCACTTAAGTCTGACTTGTTCATTAAACTATGAGATCTCAAACTAAATGTTTGTTGCTTTTGCATTTTATCTGTTATCGCTTCCTTTGATTTGGCTCCCAGGAGAAAATATATGTAGTAGATAGTTTATACTTAAGGACCTTACCCTAAATATACAACTCAACTAACCTAAAAGAAATTATTTCCATTAAAAGGGGAATCATATCTTTTTTTTTTTTTTTTGCGGTACCGGGGATTGAACGCAGGGGTGTTCTACCTCCGCGCTACGCCCCCGGCCCTATTTTTTATGCTTTATTTTGAAACCGGGCATCATGAAGTTGCAGAGGGCCTCACTAAGGAGAGAGAGAGACAGAGAGACAGAGAGAGAGTGAGAGCCGAGGCTGGCCGCGAACCCGGATCCTCCGGTCTCCACCTCCCAAAGTACTGGGATTACAAGTGTGCGCCACCATGCCCAGCGGAATCATATCTTTTATAGACAATTATAGGTTCTAAAATACTAGTATAAAACCATTCATATTAGATAACTCCTAATTACAAAGAAACATTAAATGTCACAGACATTTTAGGAAATGAAGATCTAAAGTAAAAGTTCAAAACTAAACATGCATATTCATTATTTTAGCCTTTATGAATTTATAGGATAGAAGAAAATTCTAGATGAAGACCACCTAGATTAATAATAATAGCAATCTATGTTAGATATAACTTTAAATAATTTACCTGGAAACAAAATTTCTTTCCTTGGCCTCTATGTTAGTCCTTTTGATTGTTATATGGCATGGAGAAGTTCTTTGATCTTGTTGGTGTTCTGAATGTTTCCTGTACATGGATGTCCAACTCTTTTTGTATATTTGGGAAACTCTCTGGTGTTATTTTTCTGATGAGGTTTCTATACTTTATTTTGAAATCGAGTCTCACGAAGTTGCGGAGGACCTCACTAAGTAGAGAGAGAGAGAGAAAGAAAGAAAGAGAGAGCTGTGCCTGGCCGTGAACCCAGATTCTCCAGTCTCCGCCTCCCAAAGTACTGGGATTACAAGCATGCGCCACCACGCCCAGCTCTCTGATGAGGTTTCTAATGCCCTTGGTTTGTGCTTGTAGACCTTCTTCAATGCCTATTATCCATAAATTAGATTGTTTAATATTACCTATATTTCTTGTGTGTTCTGGACTCGTATTGACTTCTCTATATTTTTGACTGTGTGGTCAGTTTTGAATGAGCTGTCTTCCAAGAGTGAGAATCTATTTTCCTTATGGTATAGTCAGCCAGAGGTGATTTCTATTGAGGTCTTTAATTCAGGAGACATCACCACAGAAAGTGGGGAAATCCAGAGTATTACCAGAAACTATTTTGAAAATGTAAACTCCAATAAACTGGAAAACAGAAGAAATCATCAGATTTCTAGACACATACGACCTACCTAAATTGAACCAAAAGGATATAAAAAACATAAACTGACCAATAGAAAGAAAAGGGATAGCAACAGAAAAAAAAAAAAAACCATGAATCCACTGAGAAAGAAATTCAGAAAACAATTCCATTCACAATAACCTACAAGAGTTGGTTAACAAATTCAGTAAAGTACCAGGATACAAAATCAACCTAAAAAAATCAGTATCTTTTCTATATGCCAACTATGAATCCACTGAAAAAGAAATTCAGAAAACAATTCCATTTACAATAACCTCAAAAACAATAAAATATCTAGGTATAAACCTAACCAAGGAGGTAAATGACCTCTACAACGAAAATTGTAAAACACTAAAGAAAGAAATTGAAGAAGATCTTAGAAGACGGAAAAATCTGCCTTGCTCTTGGATAGGCAGAATAAATATTATCAAAATGGCTATTCTACCTAAAGTGATTTACAGAGTCAATGCAATCCCTATCAAAATATCAATGTTATTCTTCACATACCTAGAAAAATAAGTCTTAAATTTCATATCAGGAAACAGAAGACCCAGAATAGCCAAAGCAATTCTCAGCAATAAGAACCAAGCAGGAAGGATCATAATTCCTGACATTAAATTATACTACAGAGCTACAGTAATAAAAACAGCACGGTATTGGGACAAAAACAGACATATAGAACAACAGTACAGAATAGAAGATACAGAAACAAATACACACGCTGACAACCTATTGATTTTCAACAAAGGTGCCAAACACATATTTTGGAGAAAAGACAGCCTTTTCAAGAAATGGTATTGGTAAAACTGTTTATCCATTTGTAGAAAAATGGAAGTAAATCCTTACCTCTCACCCTGCAAAAGAGTCAACTCAGGATGGATCAAAACCTAGAAATTAGACCAGAGACTTGGGAACTACTAGAGGAAGGCATAGGTCCAACACTCCAATATATAGGCACAGGTAAAAAGTTCCTTAATAAGATCCCCAAAGCTCAGGAAATTAAAGCAAGAATTAATAAATGTGATGACATTAAAGCATTAAAAAAAAGTTTCTGTTCTTTAAAGGAAACCATCAAGAGTCTAAAGAGAGAGCCAACAGAATGAGAAAAAATCTTTGCCAGCTGTTCCTCTGTTAGAGGAATAATATCTAGAATATAAAAAGTACTTAAAAGATTTAACAATAAAAAACAAATAACCCGATCATGAAATGGGCAATTGAACTAGACAGACATTTCACAAAAGAAGAAATACAAATGGCCAATAAATATATGAAAAAATTTTCAACATCATTGGCAATCAGGAAGATGCGAATCAAAATGACACTGAGATTCCATCTAACCACAATCAGAATGGCAATCATCAAGAAGTCAAACAACAATAAATGCTGGTGAAGATGTGGGGAAATAGGAACTCTTCTACACTGTTGGTGGGATTGCAAACTAGTGCAGCAGCTCTAGAGATCAGTGTAGAGATTCCTCATTAAATTGGAATAGATCTACTATATGATCCAGTTATACCACTCTTGGGTATCTTTTCAAAGAGACTGAAATCAGAATATTATAGTAATACATGCATATCCATGTTTACAGCAGCACAATTCATAAGAGTCAAATTATGGAACCAACGTAGGTGTCCATAAACAGATGTATGGATCACAAAATTATGAGATATACACACAATGGAATTCTACTCAGCAATAAAGAAGAACAAAATATTGTCATTTGCAGAAAAATGGGTGGACCTGGAGAACATTATGTTAAGTGAGATTAGCCAGTCACAGAAAGTGAAGGGTCACATGTTTTCTCTCCTATGTGGAAACTAGGGAGTAATTGGGATACCAGCAGGATTTCAGATAATGGAGGAGAAACTCCAATGGAGCCAGGGAGGTAGTCTAAGGGAAGGGAGGGGAATCGATGAGGGAATCACTTCCATTGACATTATGTACATATGAGAATACCAATGTCAATCTCAATATTCTGTATGGGGAAGGGAGAAAGTGGGGAGGAAGCTGGGAGAAAGCTCACCAAATGCTTTGTGCATGTGTCACTATTAGTATGAACTACATTATGATGGGAGATTGTAATGCACCAATAAAAGTATTAAATAATAAATAAATAAATAAATAAATAAGTAAAAATTTCTGGTTTTTATGCATTTTCTCCTTTTCAACAACAGCATATCTTGTGAAAATTTAGGATACACCTTTTTAGATGGAATAAAATTTTCTACTTAAAATAGCATCATTTAATTTTTTTACTTATCAATAGTTCTAATTGCAAAGATAGTCAAGACAGGTCTTGTGTACTTTTCATTCTGATTTCCCTTGTGTTAACCTCTTATGTAACCATGGCTTAATTGGCAAAATAAATAAATTAACATTGATACCATTATTAGAGACTATTTCAGATTTCACTTCTTTTTCCTCTAATTGTTTTTCTGTCTCAGGAACTATTCCAAAATACATTTTGTTACATTATATTGTTTATAAAAATGTGTGCATTTATTTTGGATAAGTAAAATAAGTATAAATAATACAAAAATATTTGAATTATTAAAATAATTGATAAAGATAGAAATATAATACTACTATCTAATATATGTCTTTGCTAAAAGGTCATAAAAATTGGAGAAAAATTTATTATGTATCTATGCCTTTAGTACCTTGTAGTATATTTATTTTCATTTTGTTCTCAGTGTGTACTCATTTATATTTAAGTTATTTTGGAAGCATGAAATTACATGGGAATATTGAAATAGTGGAATACATATCTTCATCTGTTTATAGTATTATTTGTAATGTTCACAGAAAGATATGTTTCAATGACTACAAACTTCTGTGTTAGATAAAAGGACTGTTTACATAAATAGAGCTGCAACTCTGAAATATCTAAGAGAGAGAGAGGCAGAGAGAGAGAAACTTCATCCATTCAAAGTTTGAGTATTTCTGGGGGAATTGTGAAATAAAAAGATACCTTATTAAAGCTTTTTCTGGAAATTGAATTTGGAACATATATATATATATATATATATATATATATATGGGTTCACTAACTGATGCCACAAAAGTGCAGCATGTAGGAATTAAGAGTCCATTAATCACTCTACTGAAGGGTAGGCAACTCCATAACATTGTAATGGGGGCTTCACGCCAAAGGATAAAGAAAACTCAGAGAAGACCAGAGGAATAATGCAAATCATGTTAAAGAACATGATCTTAAGAAATGAAATCATTTACCCTAGAGAAACAAAGCTAAAATCTATCTTCAATTTTAAGCTTGGCTAGTACCCAGAGGATGCAGTCACTAGATCTACTGGACCCCAAACAGATGGAAATAATTGTAACAATAGAAAGATATATGTAAGATAAAGAAAGGAAAAGTCTTCCTGATTGTGGAAACTATTAAGCTTCTGAAAGTTCAACAGTGTTTCTGTTTTGAGCAAATAAGGAAAATAAGCATTTTGAGTTGCATATCCTTGATTTTCCTTATATTATCACCACCCATGTTTGCATTCTTTAACAATATATCTACTGGCTCTTTCTAAGATGTCCTATAAATAGAACATAAATAGAATGATACTGAGTATATATGCCACAATATACTTTTGTTTTCTCACAATTATGTTTATATAATCAATCCATTTTTCAACTACCTAATTTTCTGGTACCACAAGATATTCAAGCACATTTTTGTATTTCCCCTGCTCAATCAACTACTGCACCAAGAAGTCCTGGCTACTTTTATTGGAAAATAAATTCCAATGGGTCACAGTTGTAGTATGTGTGTGTGTGTGTGTGCGCGCGCGCGTGCATGTGTGTATGTGTGTGAGAGTGTGTATAGATACACAGTCATCTCAGGGATTGGTTCCATGATCCATCTCAGATACCAAAATGTGTGGATGCTCATGTCCCTTATATAGCATTTGCATATAACCTACACACAGCCTTTATATACTTTAAATCATAGTTGTTATAATATATTGTTTAGGGAATAGTAACAAGAAAATATTTGTACATGTTATTACAGATGCAAGTTTTTAAAAAATAGTTGGTTGAATTCATGCATACAGAACACATAGATATGGGAGGTGAACTATATATACATACATACATACATACATATTCCTATAAGTATCTGCAACCCTCTAAGCTTCCATATTTACTCGTTCTCAGAAAATGAAAAAGTAACCTGGCTCTCATTTCCACCAAAATATTTACTTGTTTTTTTCAACCATAATATACACATAAAATAGTTTCAAAATTACTAATCTATACCTCTAGGAGAAACAAATTTACTAAGTACAATACAGTATGTGTGCAATACTCTTTGTATTTAGCTTTAATTTATCCACTCATTCTTTGTGCTGTACAGGCTTACCAATGGCTCATCGTGGGAGTTCTTGGACTTCAAAATCATATGAGCCATTTCTCATAATAAATCTCTTTTTATATGTCTCTATACATCCTATTCTGTTTCTCGGTAATCCTGACAAATACACACCCCTATAATATTGCCTTTTCTATGGTACAATATAAATGGAATCAACTAATATACAGTATTTGATTTGTTTTGCTTAGCAGAATCTATTTAAGATTTATTATGCTGTTGTATAAGTTGACAGTTCTTTCCTTTGTATTGCTAATGAGCATTACATTGTATAGGTATAGGACAGTCCTTTATCCATTCTCTGGTTAAAGATCACCTGAATCATTTCCAACTGGGGACAATTATGAATCAAGTTGCTATAAATATTCATGAAATGGCTTTTATGTTAATATAGTTTTTCATTTATCTTACATAAGTACTGAGGAGTAGGATTACTGTGTCATATGGTGAGTATATGTTTAACTTTATAAGGATAAAATAAAGTTAGAGCTAGATACACACATAAATGTTCATTTAAATTATGATAATTTTGCTAATATGATTAAGTGGGGGAAAGATGGATCTGTTCAGTATGATGCTGTGGTGAATTAAAGATGACCACGTATTTGTTGGCACTCCTTCCATTGAGACATAGTCAATTTCCCTAACCCTAATCCTTTCCTTTGTAAGACAAATAGAGTGCAGGGTTGACTATGTCAGTCCCATCAAAAATCAGTTTTGGTCAGGGTATGCTATATATTCAATTCACCTCTGGTTTTCTTATCTCTCAGGAAGGATTTGTCATATGCTTCGTGCTGATCTTTTCCCTTCCTTCCTTCCTTCCTCCCTCCCTCTCTCTCTGTCTCTGTCTCTCTCTCTCTTTGTTTTTGTTTTGGTTGGTACTGGGAGTTGAGCCCTGGTGCATTCCACTCCCAAGCTATACTACAATCCCAGCCTTATTTTATATTTTATTTTGAAAATGGTCTCATTAAATTGCCGAGGCTGGCCTTGAACCTGCAATCCTCCTATCTCAGCCTCCCAAGTACTGGGATTACATGTGTGTGTGCCACCATGCCTGGCTTATTTTATTTTTGAGGTATTGGGGATTGAACCCAGGAGCATTCTACCACTGAGCTACATTCCCATGCCTTTTTATTTTGAAACAGGATCTCACTAAATTAAGGCATGATTAGCCCCAAACCTGCAATATTCCTATCTCTGTCTCCAAAGTACTGGGAGTACAGGCATGAGCTACCATGTCCAGGGTTATGTTTTTATTAATCCTAATTATAAATAATTATTTTGTTTTTATAATGACAATTACATCACTTGCATATAATTAGTCTCTAAAAAGAATGTTTAAAAAGTTGTGATGGCCAGAAATTTTGATTAGTTCATTATAGTATATGGAATATTTCTAACATCTGTCTATGAAGCATATCTTTGCTGAAGAATTCCTATACAAACTCTTGATCTGGTCACAAAAGTTCCCTTCTATCCCTTGTTTTCTAAGAACTTATTTACTTATTACTTATGGATGCTGAATCCTACCTATTTTTCTGTGTTATTTGAAATAATTGTCATATTTTTCAAGTTTTTAAGATAGTGATTTACATTCACTGACGTTCTTGTGTAAACCTGTATTGCATTTCTGAATTAAGTCACCTGGTCAAAATGTATTCATCTTCTTTTTTTCTACATTGTTCAGTTAGTTTTGCTAATATTTTTCATCAATGCCACACGTGAGATGACCTGAAGTCGTCCTTGTTCACACATTCTTGGATGTTTTTGGTAGTGAACTTATGCTATTCTCATACAACGAGTTGGAATGTTCTTCACTCTCTTTACTCTGGAATCCTTGATATTGCTGCTTGACTCCCTGGGAAAAAAAAATCCCATCTGAGGTGACATATTTTCTTACTGAAATATTTATTTCAAATTTTCTTTAGTGAATGTATTTTGGGCAAATTTTTAGGTTTTCCTTATCTAAAATATCATTATTTTGCCCAATCTTGTTACTTTTCTAGTATATAATTCCATTTTTTTTTTGGTGGGAGAGATACTGGGGATTGAACCCAGGGACATTCTACCTCCGAACTACACCCTCCGCCCTTTTTATTTTTTGCTTTGAAGCAAGGTCTCGCTAGGTTGCTGAGAGTTTCACTAAATTGCTGAGGCTGGCTTTGAACCTGTGATCCTCTTGTCTCAGCCTCCCATGTACTGGAATGACAGGCCTGTGCCACCATACCCAGAATCTAGTATATAATTCTGCAATGACAGTTATTTTCTCTCGGGATATTAAGTATATTATTTCACTTTTTTCAAACTTTTACTGATGTTGAAAAGTTTCCCTCAGAATAATTGTTATTCCTCTGAACATGGCTGTTTATACTTCTGGTTGGGGTTTTAAATCTTTTATTTATCTTTGGTCATTTTAATTTTCACCATCCCATTTAGGTGTGAATTTCTTACTTTTAACCTTACATGTTTATTAAATTCTTTTGTCTATTTCTCATTTCATGGATTTTCTTACATCTTTTGAAATTCCTCTGTATCTCTTTCTACTTCACTAAGTTGTTCTTTATCTTTGTTTACTCTGATAATAAACCCATTTTACCCAGATTTTATGATCAGTCATTTGTATAGAGTCTCATTTTTAACTTATTTTCAAACTATCACTTTGTATTCTGTGATAATTCCAGTATCTAATTTTTTTTGAAAGCTTGATTCTGTGAGGTCTTTGTTTTCTGCTGGGTCCCACTCATCACAGTTATTTGGTTTTACTTTGTTTTAGTTTTTACTATGAGCTCATATTTGAGTGGATATTGAGACCTGAGCTGTGGTGGTCCTCATGGGAGAGGACTTATATCTGGTCCTATAAGGTCCTAACAGGCAGTACAAACCAGTGACTATTCTATACTGAACACTCATATATTGAGAATTGTGACCCCCCCCCAGGAACTAAGAATTTTTTTCTGTAAAACTGATATCCTATGGCTTGGGTTATAAAATCTGAAATATTTTTTCTCCTGCATACAGTATCAAAGTTCAAGACAGACTATTTTTCTTAGCCTCTCCTGGGCAGTTAATACATGGAGTATTGAGATGCGATTCCTGGTGCAAATCTGATCTTGTAGACCTGAAATTTATCTTATGTTCCTCATTTCCAAAATAAACTTTATCCATGCAGGAAATTACCTGAAGAACTAACTTCTGAATTTGTTTTTCTCTGTTGATTCCTTGACCTCTCAGAATTCCTTTCTTCCTTGTCTATTCATGGATGCATTCATAAAAATGCTATTTTTAAAATATTTCTTCCAGTTTTTAAAATTATTTTCAGCAAGAAGAGTCATAGGCCATCTTTCATAGCCTTGCCTGAAACAAAACTAATTTTAATCCCTATCTTATAAATTTAAATAAAAAAAATCCTGAGTTAGCAAACAGTCTTGTATTAAAGAGTTCTTGTCTATACAAATTCTATGACTAATGAAAAAACTGTTATTTTTAAATTAAGGAATACAAAAGAAAACATTAAAATTTCTGCCCCCCCAATAATTCCTTCATTGTAAAAAAATCCATTTAAAGAAGTATGCTTTCCTCTTAATCTTATCATGGGCAAACATCAGTTTCATTTTGCTATTCATACACTTCATTTCTATGGATTTAAAATAAACATTTGTTGGAGAGTGCCTGATAATGAAAAGAAAATGTTGTAGGTGGTGATAAGACACCACCCCTCCCCTAGAGGAGTTTACGCTCCAGTGGGAAAATTATGTAAGTAAGCAAGCTATTACAGCAGTTGGACATGCATACAAGGTAATAAAATACGTATGTAATAACAAAAGTGGAAGACAGAAGCCTGTTACTGCCTCAGCTGGTTCCTCTGTATGTCAGGGAGGAATTGGCATGTCATGCATTTTTTTAACATGGAGTCACCTTAAGAGCAGAGTATTAATAATAAATAGATTTTCAGGCACACAGAAGAATAAAGAATGTCCTATGTTTCAGGAGGGGAAAATAGGCAAAGGGAAGATACAATGATATAAAGCAGCATTGTGTGTGCAGAAAAGAACAAAGTTTGGTACTATGAGAATTACACATGCAAAATGGGAAGTAAGAGCTGATTGGATGCTTCACACAGCGCATGGTAAGGAGTTTGGGTTTTATCTTCCAAATGACTAGCAAGCATTGCTTTAGCATCAAAAATGCCATTTTTGAAATTTATGGAAGATGGAACAGGTGAAGCATGCATATAATTGTTGTTCTTTAATCTATTGTATTTCTCTGTGTGTGTTTGTGTTATTAGGGATTCTACTTCCGAGGTACACCCAAGCTGTTTTTTTTTATTTTTTATTTTGAAACAGGGTCTCCCTCTCTCTAGGTTGCTGAGAGTCTCACTACACTGCTGAGGCTGTTCTCGAACATGCTCCTCCTGTCTCACCCTCCCAAGTATTAGGATTATAGGGGTGCACCACCATGCTCAGTTCTACTGTATTTATTTTAACTTAACATTTTATAGAGATTTTGTATGTATTTCTACAAATTTTGTGTATCATTTTAATAAAAAATATCATTTTATGAATATATTAAAAAGCTGGTTTCTTTCATTGATACATAATTCATTTACATGTATTTATATACACACATCTGTATATCCTTTCTGTATGTTTGCATAGGTTTATAAAGTATACAAAGCATAATGCTTTGTAAACTTTTGCTAACTAAAAGAGACAGTATAAGAATTTACCATGACCTTAAATTATCATCTGTTATAGTTAGATATAGAATATCCCCTGACGAGATCATAATTTGGTGTTCAGAGTTAATGTAACTGAGTCATGAGGTTATAATCTCATCAGTATGAATGGACCATTATGAATGGATTTATCTCGGTGGTAACCTAGGTAGGCCCCTGGGGGTGTGGTCTTAGAGACAGTGTTTGTGTTTTTGAACCCCATGCTTGCTCTCTTACTTCTGGCCTCCTTGATGTGAGGAGCAGGTCCTGTGTGCTCTCCCTCTTTCTCCTTCCTGCCACCCTGCCCTGAGATCCATAGACCCCGGCCTCAAGATGGACTGAATCCGGAACCTCCAAGAAACTGTGAGCAAATAAATCTTCCTTCCTCTAAGGTGTGTGGTCAGGTCTTTTGGATTATAGCAGTGAAAATGCTGACTAACTAAGACATCTTCTCAGGGCATTTTTATGGTTCGTACCATTAAATCATACATGTTTATTTGAATATATTTAAAATTTCTTATATTTGAAGATTTTTGATTCTTTAATATTAGTAAAAATCACACAACAATAGGGTGAATTTTTAAATTAAATTTGTTTTTCATGATATGTAAAACATTAAGAACTTGCATATAATGGGGTAAGATGTGCTATTTTGATATGTGTTCATTGTGTAATGTTTAAATCAAGTTAAACATATTTCCTTAAACATTTATCACTTATCTATGGTGAAAGCTTTCAAAATCCTTTCTTCTAGCTTTTGGAATGTATAGTACATATTGTTATTTATAATCATCCTACTGTGCAATAGCACAACAGAAGTTTTTGCTTCTATCTAATTTAGTAACCATTGATCAACCCATCCCCACTTCTCCCTTACTTTTCTTTCCTCAGTCTCTGGTAATCACCATTCGACTCCCAACATTTATCAAATCAACTTTTTTAGTTTTCATATATCAGTGAGATCATGCAGTACCAGTCTTCCTGTGCCTGATTTATTTTACTCCTCAAAAGGATCTCCGGTTTCATCCCTCCTTTACAAATTATAGGATGTCATTTTCCTTATGGCTGAATAGTATGCCATTGTGCCTATGTGTCATATTTTCTTTAACCAGTCATCAGTCAATGGACACACAGGTTATTGTCATTTCTTGGCTGTTGTGATTAGTGCTGCGACAAACATGAGAGTACAGACATCTCTGAGACATGCTGACTTCATTTCCTTTGGGATGCCTGTAGTGGCATTGCTTGATCATATAGTAGTTCTATTTTTAATTTTTTGAGGAACCTCCATACAGTCTTCCACAATAGCTGTACTAATTCACATTCTGTCAGCAGCACACAAGGGCTCCTTTTTCTCCACATCTCCATCAGCACTTCTTTAGTCTTTTTGATACAGCCATTCTTATTGAGGCAAAGCAATATTGTATCATAGTTTTGATTGCATTTCCCTGATGATTAGTGATGATGAGTATTTTTATATACCTATTGTCCACTTGGTTATCTTTTCTTAAAATTTTCTATTTAGGTTTATTTTACCCTCCCCCTTTTTGTGGTTCTGGGGATTAAACTCAGGCGCATTCTATCACTGAGGTATACCTCCAGCCCTTTTTATTATATTTTTATTCTTTATTTTGAAGTAGGATCTTACTAAATTACTGCACTCAGGCCTTGAACCTGTGATCCTTCCTTCTTTGCCTATCAAGTACTGGGATTATAGGTGTGTGCCACCACACCTGGATACCCCTCCCTTTTACTTTTGAGATCTTATATGGCTTTTTCTTTACTTTAAATTAATTTGTTATTTATAAAATGTATAATAATATATATTTTTTAAATTTTTATTGGTGCATTGTAATTGCACATGATAGTGAAATTCACAGTGATACATTCATACATGCAACATAACATTATTTGCTCTGTTTTCTTCCCATGCTCCTTCTTTCTCTTTCTTCCTCCCTCCCTCTGATCCCCTTCCACTGCCATACTCATCTCTCTCCTCATTTTCATGAGGTCCTTTTTGTTTCTTATTTTCTTTCTAGTTTCTACATATAAAAGAAAATATGTGACCCTCGATTTTCTGAGTCTGGGTGATCTCACTTAGCATGATGTTCTCCAGTTCCATCCATTTTCTTGAAAATGATGTAATTTTCCTTTTCTTTATGGCTGAGTAGAAAATTCTAACTTTATTGTGTATAAATAACATATTTTCTTTATCCATTCATCTGTTGGTAGACACCTAGATTAGTTCTATAACTTGGATATTATGAATTGTGCTACTCTAAACATGCACATGCATGTATCACTACAAATATTCTGACTTTAAATCATTTGGAAGGATACCAAGGAGTGGTATGACTGGGTCATGTGATGGGTTCATTTACAGTCTTTAAAGACACCTCCATACTGGTCTCTATAGTGATTGTACTAATTTACAATCCCACCAGCAGTATAGAAGAGTCCTATTTCCCTACAGCCTGGCCAGAATATTGTTTGTATTCTTAGTGATTGCCATTCTAACTGGAGTGAGATGAAATCTCAGTGTTGTTTTGATTTGCATTTCTTTGACCACTAATAATGCTGAACATGTTTTCATATATTTGTTGGCTATTTGGGTTTCTTCTTTTAAGAAATGTCTATTTAGTTCAATTGTCCATTTATTAATTGGGGTGTTTGTTTTAGGGGTGTTAAGTTTTTTTTGTTATATATATGTATATATATATATATATATACATATATATATATATGTATATTCTGGATATGAGATTTTCTCCATTCTGTAGAATCTCTCTTCAGACTCTTGTTTCCTTTGCTGCATGGAAGTTTTTAATTTGATTGCATAGCATTTATTAGTTCTTGGTTTTATTTTCTGAGCTTTAGGGGTCTTATTGAGAAAGTTTCTGCTTGTGCCTTTATGTTGGAGAGTTTGTTCTGTTTTCTTCTAGTAGTTTCTATAGCTCAATTTTAATCAGGTTGTTATCTTTACTAAAAACCAAACTTACTCAAATTAAATTCCAAGTTGAATTCCCATGTGAAAGAAAATGGGCACAGTCATGAACTTTTGGGAGTATTGAAAATGGGTATAATTCTTTGGAATTAACATTGAACTGTTAAAAATTCTCTATATGTGTTACTAAATTTTCACCTGGACATATTCCATTTTTAATAATATAATTTAAGAAGAGCTTAATGTGTGCTAAATCATTTATGTACAATGACATTCCCACTGTGTGTTGGGGGTTCTTCAAGGAAATAGAGCAAATAGGAGATTATCTATCTATTGATCTAGAGAAATATGATAAGAAAGTGCCCCATACAACTTTGAGGCCTGGCAAGTCCCCAGGAGTCAGGTTGAGTTGGCAATGTGGAAACCCAAGATAGCTACTGGTGTAGTTTAAGTCCAAACATGAAGGCTACAAAACCAGGACAGCCACTGGAGTAGCTCCAAACCAAAGGCTGGTAAGCTTGAAACCCAGGAAGGGGTGATGTTTCAGTGTAAATCCAACAGCAGGAAAAGCCCCATGTCTTTGTTCAAAGGGCATCAGATGGGGAATTATTTCATATTCAGGTAAGCTGATTGAATAAGACAACCCATATCTTGATGAACAATCTGCTTTACTGGGCCCATGGATTTAAATGTTACTTACTCTCACAATGATGTCCATGATAATGCTTGACCCAACTGTGCACACTGACCCAGTCAAGTTGACACATAAAATTCACCATCAAGGAATCTCACTGTCTGTTAGAATATCTGTAGACTGAAAATGAAGGGATGGAAGGAGAAAGTCCATGTGAATGGAATCCAAAAGAAAGTAGGAGTGGCCATATTCATGCCAGATAAAATAGACTTTAAATCAGAAGCAGTAAAAAGGACAAGAAAGGTCATTATGTAATGGCAGAGAGGTCAACTTAGGAAGAGGAAGTCACAATTCTTACTAGATCTGTCTCCTCTAAGAGAGTACTGAAATATATAAAGCAATAGACCTAAAGGGGGAGGGAGAGTACAATACAATCATAGTAGGGACTTTAGCACCTCACTTTCAGCAATGGACAGATCTTCCAGATAGAAAATTAGCTAGGAAACCTCAGAGTTAAATTGCACTCTATACCACCTGGACTTAACAGGCATCTACGGAACATTCCATCCAACAGCTATGAAATACACATGAAGTATTCTATCAGGCATTTTAGTCACAGTGAAGCAAAGCTGACTACCACAGGGACAATTATTTGAACAATCCTTTATAAGGCTGGGAAGTCTTGGAGTACAAAGTATATGCCATTAGTGCCCAGTATAGCACAAGATTCAAGGTAGGTGCTTAAGAAACTTTAATCCAAAAGAACTGAAACCAAACTACCAGACTAATGCATGCGTATCTATGTTTATAGCAGTGCAATTCACAATTGCCAGACTCTGGAACCAGCTAGGGTGTCCATCAACAGATGAATGGATTTATGGGATATGTACACATGGAATTTTACACAGCCATAAAGAAGAACAAAATTACATCATTTGCAGGGAAATGGAGGGAACTGGAGAATATTATGCTAAGTGAGATTAGTCAGTCACAAAGAGTGAAAAGTTGGATGTTCTCCTTAAGAGAGGGAGATGGGAGGGGGAGAGGGAAATACACTAATGCACATGATGTATATACACAGACTTATCAAAGTCAATCACTATGCTGAGCACGAAAAGGAGGGAAGGGGGAGGTAATAGGGTAGGAATTGAGGGAGGGCTAAATGAGCAAAGTGTTCATGCATGCTTCTGCTACCCTGACACTTATCAAAATGTATGATTAAAATGCATGAATAAATGAATAAAAATAAACATTAAACTTTCTCTTTAAAAAGGAGAGAAGGTAGGAAGAAAGGAGGTAGGAAGGGAGGTAGAGAGGGAAACAAAGTTTACAAAGCCAGAGAGAAAAACAATACAATTTTATTTTATTTTATTTATTTTTATTTTTTGTACTAGGTATTGAACCTAGCTACATTGTGCCTCTGAGCTACACCCCCAGCCCTATTTTTATCTTGAAACAGGGTCTCACTAAATTGCTGAGGGTCTTGCCAAGTTGCTGAGACTGGTCTCAAACCTGGGATCCTCCTATTTCAGCCTTCCTAGTACTGAGATTGCAAGTGTGAGCCACCTCCCCCAGTTTAGTACAATCTTTCAAAGGTCTTTTTAATAGGTAACAAAGTTTCTTTTCCTCTAGTTTCTTTATATGGATTTTATGCCCACAGCTAACTTCTTGAAGCTGTCAACAACTATTTACAATGAATAATATTCTTATAAAATAGCAAAATGAGCGGACTCGTTTTAAATAACAAAGTGTAAAATGTTAAAAGGGAAAGATAAAATTAGCATAATAAAATCTTCAAATTTACGAAAGAAATGTCCAAAGAATCTCATTATGGTAAGAGAAGGATTTCTCATTATGCATTCATTTTATATGTAAATGATGTGAACAGATCAACATCTGTGATTTGACATATAGCTGATGGGCAAAAAGCTAATTTTTTTCTGTCTTTTTGGTTCTCGGGGTATTCATTTTTCCTTTGTATTTAAAACTTTCTAATCTGTTTTTAAACGTCAGGCAAGGACAGCTCTTCATCGCCGCAGCTGGGCGACAGGGAAGGGGTGACTGACACTCTGGTTTTTCTCACAAGCCAAATCCTGAGATCCCAGCTACTCAGAAATGACATGTGGAAGAGAAAGCTCATTTGAGAGTTCTTTTTCTATTCTCTGAAATGTGTATGTTGTTTTTCCTTTACACGTTTGGTTTTCTGCGTGTGATGTCTCACGTTTTCTTTTCCTAAAAATTTCTAATTTTTCAAAAACACTTGTGCTTTCTCCCTCACTCCTGTATTTCTCATCACTAGGTCACAGGTGTTGCCACTCCTTGCCGCACAGGTGTTCAAGGCAGAGCTCTCGTGTCCCACACGTGCGTATCCTTTGCTTGTGTGGAACGTCTCTATATCTATAGAGAGCTTGTGTGGTTGCCTGGAGTTTGCATGCACGCCAGCTGCTCCGCTAGTGTGAGCCAGTGTTGCATTCTTCTTCCAGGTAGAAGTGTTTGTTCTAATGCAAAGAAAAAAGTTTATCATGTGTGTATCTTTCCTTAGTTGTGACTGCCTCTTTCAAAGCTACATGTTTTTTGTTTTTTGGCTAAGTTGTGTAATACATGTGAAATAAGGCCAGTGTCTACATAATAAGTGCTCAGTAAATATTACAGATGATGTGAATGAGTTCCGGAAAACATTGTATTTACCTGCTCAGAGTCCATTACATTTACCTAACTAAACTGTCATAAAACGGAGGTTTTAAATCTATATTTCTTGCTTTAGAAATACAATATCGGATATTTGGAATCCATTTCCTCAGTGATAAATAACAATACACATATATGACTTTTTTGGTGCTAGGGATTGAACCAGAGGAATTCTACCTTTGAGCTATATCTCCAGTCATTTTTATTTTTTATTTTGAAACAGGGTTTTGTTAAATTGCTGAAAGTCTCGCTAAATTGCTGAGACTGGCTTCGAACCTGTGATCCTCCTGCCTCAGCCTCCCAAGTACTGGAATTACAGTTATGTGCCACCACACCCTGCTTCATGACCTTTTAAGTTATAGAATCTACAAAATGTGGCACTAAATCCTTTTGGAAAATAAACCCCTTGGTACAACAACATATTGTCCAGTTTGTATACAGGCTGAATTATATAACACAAAATAGTCTCATTTTCTATTTTAATTCATTGTTTCCTGATGCTGATAACAATGCCATTAGCTACAGTGGGTCTCCGGAGGTGGAAAAAATATGTCTTGCATTCTGCTGTTAGCAATCTTCTAGTAGGCAAAGTTAAATTGAGAAATAATTTCTTCCCTAGAGACTGATCATAAAATAAATCATGAAATAGTTCTAAGCCATTAAAACAAAGAAAGATGCATAAATTTGTACATCTAGCATCATTCAAAGGGCTAAAATTACATAAAAAATCATAGAATATTTAACCTGGTGTTCTCCCAACCTGCTCAGCTTATAGATAAAGAAACTATAATACAGATATTTGGTGACCAAGACCATTGGGTCAGCTTTGGCATTTCTGAAATTAACTACTCTGATTCTTAACTCAATTCTCTGTCTTCTATACTACCCACTACCCTTATAAAGTTTTAAGTGAAGGTAGATCTATATTGTACTTAGATTGTGTTAAAGGTTAAAATAACAGATTACCCATCTCCACTAATTATCAGTTGTATATATTTGGCCAATTTTTTAGGTTCTCTGCATCCCAATTATCTCACGTGTGATATAGAAATAGTAACATATGAAGATGAGTTAGCTTAGACATGTGCACTATGCATGGCATATAGTAGGAGCTCAGTAAACTCCAGCCATCATTATTATTCTCAGAGCAGAACCCTAGAAAAATGTAAATTAGGGTATGACATCATTGCCAGTGGCACTCATTTTTCTCTCCACTTCCTGCTGCCATGCACTGAGCTCTGCAGACTTCACCTGGCCTAACATGGACTGCAACCTCTGAAATCTCCACAACTGTGAGCAAATAAATCTTTCTTCCTTTAAGTTGTGGTCATCAGGTATTTTGAGTCACAGCAGTGAAAATACTGACTGGAACTATATATATGGTTTCCCCCTCAGTTTCTCTGGAGAATCCTAATACATATGGTCAGTGTTACTTAGAAAACTTTCTCTAGGAAATGCTGGAGTTATTTAAGAGGCTATGGTGAATGGGGAGGTGAGGCAGGTGCTGATCAGGACAAGCAACTTTTTGAGAAGCACCTGCCTCTGATGAGATCTTTATACCTCTAGGCAAGGTGAGACTGCTCTCTTCTGGCAAGGGGGTAACATTGGCTTCTGCCAGTTTGGAGGGTCTGGAATAATCTGGGGCTCATCCAAATGTCTCCATCCTATGTCTCAAGGTCCCATACTTTTTCCATTCAGATCCTGACTTATATAAAACAACTCTGTAATTACGAATTTTTAGATTTTCAGCACTATCTACTCTCTGGCTGCAGGTGATAATGATCACTTTCATAGCATGCCTTGAAATTAAGTTAGAAAAAATTTAATCTCTCTCTCGCTCTCGCTCTCTCTCGCTCTCTCTCGCTCTCTCTGTCTCCCCTTAGCCCCACCCCTACCAAGGCTTCCAAAGCAAAGTTGGCAAGCTTTTTCTTAGATGACCAGATGGCACAGATTCTGGACTCATGATCTGTACAGTCCCTTTTGCAATTGTGCAATTCTGCTCTGTACCGCCACAGCAGTCATTAATAATATATAAACAAATGATCATGACTCTGTTCCAGTAAAACTTAATTTATAAAAACAGATGGTCAGCCACAGTTTGCCAACCCCTGCTCCGAAGGAATTATCAAAAGCCATTCAACTGCAGACTCCTTTTGATTGCTCTTTTCCACATGCTGTTTAGGTGACCCTGCTGGCTGCAGAGACCTGCACCTCATCTCACGCAAGAGTCTGCAACTGGAATTTTGAGTACTCTATTGAAATGGAGTGGTGTTAGCTCTGATCCTTGCCACAATGCTTCACGTCAGGGATTGTTCAGAATCTTTGAGGAATCTGAGGCTCAAGGATGACCACCGATTCCCCGAAATCACAAAGTAAGGGTGCAGCAGTCAGAGTGCCAGAATTCAAAAGAGGATACACCTGACTCTCCATCCCCAGCTCTGGGTAAGTGCAGGGGACAGGAAGGCCCTCCCACACAGTGCTTCTCAAAGATGGCTCCCAAGTCTAATGTTCTCAACACCCAGTTACTTAGAGAGATTGTATAGGTCTCACCTTCCCAAGCAATACTGCATGGATGCACTAGCCCAGACAGTGGCTGCACTCCTCATGGGGATGGTGAGCTTGCGGGGTGGCCCAAGAACCATCTAGAACAAGAAAACTTTCTGGGTCATTGTTTACAGCAGCAACTATCCTGATCCTTTGACCCCAGCAGGCTGGGCCAGTAAAATTTTCTATGGATAAGAAAGATTGGGAAGCATAGCACAGGAATTTGAAGGTACCCAAATGTCACTACTACCAGTTCTAGTTGTCCTGGTAGATTGCCAGTGAACTCTGTAATTCATCTATTCAGCTATTGGTTATCAATAAGATAAAAAGGAGCATTGTAATGTCATATAAACTTCTTGTAGGAGAGTTTTAGATATCTAATCATGAAGCACTGCTCTATCATTGGCAAAAGTCACTGCCCAAATATATGGATAATTGACTTCCGTCTCTGCTCACATAGCTATATGTAAATACATGTCATGTTGCAATGTCTTTTAAGTATTTTACATAATCCCAGGAAAGTAGGAGAAAATTTGATAAAAAAACTTTTACCTATGATTGTAAAACCTTTGCAAATTTCTGACTTTGCAACCTAATCACCTAATCAATAAATTGTAAGTTTGTGGAGGAAAGGTAGTAGTGCAGTAATTTAAGATCTCTCATTCTGTGGTCTCATGTGCCTCCTGCTGGCTACAATTTTCTGCTTCTAATTCTGGTATTTATTAAACTAAAGATACGATGTTAATATTAAGTCACTCTAAGTAATAAAACATCCGCAGAATATTATTTTCAATTCACATGACATTTGGAATTGACTTATATTTGGGGTAGTCAAATATTGCCTAACATGCTCACTTTTTAAGATCCATATTAAATTAAATTTGATCTTTTGTCACCACCTGGTGGTAGCACATTTTTCTCACTCTTTCTTATTTTCACTTTGTTTTCCTAGTTGCTAAGGAAAATCTCTAAACCAGGAAAACAAGTTAACTTCAGTATTGATGGTCAAGTATTAATGCATACTATACACACTGTATATAATAAGTACCTGCTGCATGAATTAATGAATGATTGTGTTTTTAATCTTAGATTTAGTAAGTATTGATGTCTATGTTTTTGTGTGTGTGTGTGTTTTTTTTAATTACACAGAGCTTTCGAATGTGGCACAAGTGGCCCACAATACTATTTAGTCAGAGGTAGTTTCTCTTTTAAACGTATAGTTGATTTTTTGGCTTAAGCTAATAAAGCCACATGATTAAAAAGTAGTTGGCAACTTTAAGGAGTTAACTAAAAAGTTTTTTGTTAATCTTTTAAGAATGTGAATACACTTAGTGTTGCAATATTTAAAAAATATTTTACATAATCCCAAGAAAGCAGTAGAAGTTTTTATAAAAAAAAACTCTTACATGTGATTAAAGAGGCATAAAACATTTTACAAATTCCTGCCTTGAACTATTAAGAAAAAAAAAAAAAACCAAGTTGCACATCATTTGTTGTAGATCATCGCCACCTCGTGGGCTGAGAAAGAGGTACTAGAGCCTGTGACTCTTAAGGTGGAATTTTTTACTGCTAGGAAATTTCTTTTAATAATTACACTAAAATTTAATAATTGTAAACAAAAATCAGTCACAAGTGTGAAAACAAACTTACCAATCAGGTGGATTAAAATTCCAAAAGACATTTGATTGAAAATTGGGATCAGACCACTCATTTCTAAGCTCCCAATTTTGATTTTGGCTATGTCAACTTGGGCAAGTTACTGAACACCTTTGAGGCTCCATTCCACATCTGTTAAACAAAGGGGTGGATTAGACAGATCATACTCTTCTTAGCTCTGCAAAGGCATGATTCGGGGGAATATAAACTTTAAGTTCCAATGCAATTTACAATAAAACTTCAGTCTTCAATATTTGCTGTATTTCTGAGGATAGACCTGCTTAAAATAGATGCTTTGTGTTTACTTTCTCAATTGTGGTCAAATAAAATACACATTTGTCCAATATTGCTTTATAGACATATATTCCCTAAAGCAGTACTAATGCCAGACAGCTTTCCATTGCTAATTGGTAAATCCTATGGTATGAATACATGAATAAAAAGACTTCTGTGGTTATGAAATATGCACGTCAGTAGTTTCTATATACAATGTTTACACTAAAACCATTCTAATAGCTCCTATATATCACAGATTCTCTCATTTCGTGGCTACTTGTTGACTTACTTTGGTATGGACTTCGTGAGAATTATGAATAGAGTATTGTGTCTGTAATATATGAATCATTGAAACAATACAAACATTGTGAGGTGTAACTAGAAAAAAACACTTTAAAATGCACAGAGCTTTTTATTTTTTCAGGAAGCCCTTCTGTTCAGAAAGAATGAGAATGCTTTACCAAGTCAAACTGCATTATGAGAAGAGTTTTACATCAAATGTTTTAACTGTTGTTCGATCATCTGTACAAATAATAAGACATAGTTAATATCTATAAATTAGAACATATTAATCTTAATGTTTATATAAACCTATACGTGTTCTATAAAAGGAAAGCCAGACATATGGGAAAAAGGATTTAGGACAGCATATACTCTTCTGGGTGTACATTTAAATCAAGGAGAAAAACTTGTATATGGTTGGGAATGTGAATTCACTACAAGGTCTCAGTGGTACATGAAATTATCTTACTAGCGCCATGAACAAATTCACATGTTGCATATAAATATACATATATGTCATATGTATATATTTACCAAACACCTGAAAAGCACGGGTCTTTAATAAAAAGTGGATTAGATGTTCTTCTGAGCATAGAGCTTTTCAGCTTAGTAATTGGCAACTCCTATGTCCATGTCTCTGTTGAAGCGATTTAGAAAGAATCATTTCCCAGAACTACAGGTGCACAACAGATTGGAGTCATTATGCAAAAGAACAGAAATCTGGAGAGAAATCCAGGGGATAAAAAAGCCATGTTCCTGGCAATCCTTTTGCCTTTAACTCATTGCCTTTTTTTTCTTTTTCAGCTCTATTTGGATATACAACATGCAATGTGAAAAAATTATAATGGATTTGAAGTAACTCATTTAAGATTAGAAATGTATGCCTTGAATTAAACAAACTTCCAATTAGAACACACTGGAGACAGAAATAGACAAAAGGCCCAACTTACATTAATGCATCTTAAAAACTAAAGTTTATGTAGGGGAGTTGACACATTTTCTGCCTCTTCTGAATTTCCCTTCCTGCCCCCAACTCAAGGGATCACATTTACTCTCACTAATTTGAGGAGTCCTTGGGTGGCCGGGCCACCTCATGTTTCTGAAATCTCCATCTCAAAACCAGTCTGAGATGGGGCTCCAACTGCTGATGAACACATGTTTTCTGGGCCCTCTTCTAAGCCAGAGGTTTGAAAATGTGTTGCTGACTTTACCATCATGATTTCAGGATTCCGTAGTCACTAGCTTGTAAGTCTAAAATGACGTTCCTCACATGGTTTCCTACGTCTCTAATCTTTCTTCTTGCCAGAAATAAGGAATCAATGAAATGCATTCAAATCATAAAAGATAGGACCTTAAAGAACGAACTACTGTAACAAAAGAGGAATAGGTAAAAAATAGAAATGTCTGCAAATCAAAGTGGGGAGTAGGGATGTCCCATGTTTGGGAAAGGCCACTCCTCACAGTTCCAACATGAAGAGGAAGACTTGGGCTGAACAATGTAGAACCGAATGGGCCACTCATGAGTCAATATTAAATTTAAAGGAGAAATCGAATGAAAGGAGGAAGACAGAAACAGGGTAGCAAAATGGTAGGCGAAACTAGAAAAGTAAATAAAAGAGAAAAACTGGTAATGCAGATACTCTATTATGAGGCTGTTAAAATATACCTAAGTCTGGGGTTGATCAGTCAACTTTCAAGTATTGAGTTCTATGCTTAGGAAACCAAAGTACCTTTAAGACAGCACCCACTGCTGTGGGGGGATGAGGACCAGGGGGTGTTATAAGCCCTTTGCTTCTCCCTGCCGTTCTGTTCTGTCTCGTTTGATCTTTCCTGCAGAGTGGGAAGCAACTTTTTGTTTTTGTTTTCAAAGGAAGCGATCTAGAACGCCCAAAGAAAAGAAGCTGGAGAGTGTCCTGAAAGAAAAGTTTGGACGGGGGAAGGTGGAGGACTCCCAGGGACGCCTCTGGCTGGGGCCGCCAGGAGTGGGAAGACGCGGGGAGGAGCGAGGATGGGGCGCGAAGCACTGGGAGCCGGAGGAAGGAGGGACGGGGTGGGGCGGCGAGGCGAGGCCAGGCGAGGCGAGGCGGCGGCGCGGAAGTGGGAGGGCGCGTGAGCCGCGCGGGTCTGCCCCGGAGCCGGGCGGCGCTCTCACCATTGTCCCGTGGCTTTCCGCCCGTGAGAGCATTGTGAAACATTTCCTTCCTCCGGGCTTGGAGCCCCTCCCTTTTTCGATGGAAGAGCCGCCCCGCTTTTTCTTAGTTAGGGACCCAGGGGTGGAAAAAGACTCCGCTTTGGTCGCTGTCGTCACACGGATATAGCTTTTTCCCTTCCTGGTAGGAAGAGGAGGGAGGGGTCGGGGAAGGAAACCCATTTCCTCATTTCTCCGCTGCACACTTTCTAGCCCCAGCGCTCGCCACGGGACCCTGGGTAGGAAAAGTGGGGTTTTGAAGTCCTCGCTGGTCTGGCCTACGGGTGCATGGACGCGGGCTTGGCGGGAGTGGGTTATCATTTCTCGAATCAAGAAGAGAAAGTGCAGCCCCCTCCCGAGGCTCTAGGGAAATGAAGCCAGTTCCAGATCATCCATTCCGGAAAAGTGACCCTGGGTCCCCACAAAGGAGTCTCTGGGGCTGGGACTCGGGGGCGAAGGTCAGTGTAATCTCATTTCAAAAGCCGGAGCCTGGGAGGTGTCCCCAGACAGGCTTTCTAAGGGACGGGCAGGACCCACCAAACTTTCCCCCAAGAAAAGTTGAGACTGAGAAAAAGCACGCACGCACGCACGCTGCAGCGTAGGAGCTCCTGGCAGACTAAGGAGGAGGAGAGGTGGGGTTGGCTATTTTTTTCTAGAAAGGGCAGCCCTGGCTCGTCTCCCAGATTAGGGAAGACAGGACTATGCGGGGAAAGAGGGAAATTTAAGGGCAGCTCCCGGGGCAGGGAACTCTTGAAGGGACTCAGTCTGCACCCGACCCTCCCCCATGGGAACTGCAGCCCTGCGCGGGAACAGCGTCCCCGCACTGGAGGGGCGATGGGAAGGCAGGGTGGTCCAGGAAGTCAGCAGGGGAGAAGCGTGGTAGAAGGGAGAACTCTCTCCCTGGAGTGGCGCCGGCTGTACAAAGTGCTGGTCACAGCGCCCCTCCTGCGTCTCCCGCCTCCAGTTGACTAGCGGTGGCGTGGAGCCAGCGCGGAGGCTGCCCCCTCCCCCGCCGGGGCCTGAGGCGGCTGAGCGCGATTTAGCACCGACTGAGCTCAGGGGGCGGCGTCTTTGGAATGGAAAAGCCGCCAAGAGGGAGGAGGGGCTCGCTCCGGGATTATAAAGGGGCAGCCTGGGCTGCCCGATTCTTGCACTCGCTGGAAGGCAGCTCCCAGCCAAGGCGCTGTTGCAAAGCCGGAGCGCACAGCCGGGCGGCGAGGGCAGAGCCCTGCTGAGAGCGAGCAGCACCGCGACCCGGGCGGAGGACGAGGAGTGGCGCCAGGCACCGATCCTCAGGTGCCCCCAGCCCCGGAGGCGCCCCGGAGCGCTTCTAGTTCCCGCAGTCGCCGCTCCGCATCGCCTGCCCTACGGTGCCTCCAACTCTACGCTGGAAGAAAAACTTCCCGCGCGCCCGCAGAATCCCAGAGCCTTCTAAGTGATTCCGGGAGCTTCGGCTGTAGCCGGTTCTCCGCTCACTTTCAAAGAACAATTGTAATTGTTAACTTTGACCATCCAGAGTGAGGTCAGCGAAGCTCTGCTCTCCTGACCCGAACAAAAGCTCTCCCGCGTCCGGTGCGCTGCAGCGCGCGGTTTTCCTCAGGGCTCCGATGCAGCGAGCAGTCCCTGCGGGGTCCCGGAGGCACAGGCCGGGCGGCGACATGGGGGACGCGGAGCGAGCGCCGCGGTCTCGGGGCTCTCAGCCTGCACCCACACTGTGGCTGCTCGCGGCCGCTGCGGTGCTGCTGGCGGCGCCTGGCGCGCGCGGGCGCCCCGCCGAGGAGGACGAAGAGCTGGTGCTGCCGGCGCTGGAGCACGTCCTGGGAGAGGAGACCAAGTACCTCCACCTGGACGCCTTTGGCCGGAGGCTGCACCTGAAGCTGCAGCCCGACAGCGGCTTCTTGGCGCCTGGCTTCACGCTCCAGACTGTGGGGCGCAACCCGGGGCCCGAGGCGCAGCACCTGGACCCTGCCGGCGACCTGGCGCACTGCTTCTACTCCGGCACTGTGAATGGTGACCCCAGCTCGGCCGCCGCCCTCAGCCTCTGCGAGGGCGTGCGCGGCGCCTTCTACCTGCAGGGCGAGGAGTTCTTCATCCAGCCGGCGCCCGCCCCTGCTACCGAGCGCCTGGCCCCGGCCGCAGAAGAGGAGCCGGCCCCGCCGCTACACTTCTATCTCCTGCGGCGGAGGCGGCGGGGCGGCGGCGGCGCCAAGTGCGGAGTCACGGACGACGAGACCCTGCCGGCGAGGGGTGCAGGACCAGAGGACCAGGACGCCGGGGCGCAGGGGCCTCTGCGGGACCAGGAGCCGCAGCGCGCCGGACAGCGTACAGGTAGAAGAGTTGCCCCTCTTGTCTCTCCATGCATCCCCCCTCGCCCCACGGTCTCAGTCCGACCTGACTTAGTGGACGCCTGTTCCCAGGCGGGAGACTGGACGGAGACCTGGAGTGGAGGAAAGTAGTTTGAGGTTCAGGTTGGTGAGTTCAAGCGTGAGTTAATGGAATCCTGCTAGAACGTTTCATTCCATCCGCCCCGATAATGACTACCCAAGAAAGGACAGGCACATCTACGGGTTTCTGCAGACTGAGGCGAATCGTTTCGACTGGGAGGGAGAGTTTGTAACCCGATCCCTCCACCTTAGTCGAGTGTGAGCGTGCGTGACTTCTTTCCATCCCGTTCATTTCTTTTTAAAGATTCTGTGTGTGTGCTCTTTGGCTGGGTGGCAGCTTCGCGCTGAGTTTTGGACCCGCTGCCGGTGCGTGCACCCAGCGCTCAGAGGAGGGCGGGGATGGAGAGGGTCGAGGAGCCACGCTGACCTCGGAATGTGCCAGTGGGCCTGGCAACTACGCCACGATCTCTGTTCTGTAGGCTTCTGTCCCCTTCCCCCTGAAAAGGCTGACCCGGGCGGCTGGCGGCGGCGGGGCCCCTCTGCAGAACCTGCTTGGGAGGTCTCTGCCCGGCTCGCCCCGCCTCCCGGCGCCTCCTACCCCGCCTCTGCCGCTGCGCTCGCTCGCGCGGCCATAATCCTGCTCTCAGGCACTCTCAAAGTTAGTCGCGGCGGAGCCTTCCTGCTCCTCCTTCGCCTGACTGTGGTGTGTGCAGTGCTAAGTGGCCAGTTCTCATTTTATCACTCTGGTGCTTTTAGCCTTTAGTTTTCTCCCGAGTCTTGTTTTACAATTCTCTCCCTTTCCCCCTGCTCTTCAACCCCTAGGCTCACTTAAATTTTCATGGCCCAGTTTAGGACTTGGGGGGAGGTGGGTCTCAGGCCTTAGGAGGGCTCTTTTCCAACTAATCAACCTTGGCTGAGGCAGGAACTTATTTCCCTGGGGCC
>PVJS01017938.1:0-35528 GCA_004027185.1 Glis glis | reverse complement strand
ATTTTTTTTTTTTTTTTTTTTTTGCGGTACCCGGGATTGAACGCAGGGGCGTTCTAACTCCGCACTAAGCCCCCGGCCCTATTTTTTATACTTTAGTTTGAAACCGGGTCTCACGAAGTTGCGGAGGGCCTCACTAAGGAGTGAGAGAGAGAGGGGGAGAGAGAGAGAGAGATTGACAGGGAGAGAGAGAGCAAGAGCTGAGGCTGGCTGCTAACTGGGATCCTCCGGTCTCCGCCTCCCAAAGTACTGGGATTACAAGCGTGCGCCACGACGCCCGGCTCATTTCATTTCTTAAAGTAAGCTTACAGAGCTAACATTTTTCATATTGAGCAACAGTTACAACTAGCATCACTGACAACTAGAATATTCCCCTGATATTCTCTTACCCACTTTTTAAAAATGCATTGCAAATTCATAATTTCCAAACTCACATCTCAAGTACCCCTTCCTTATTTATTTTTTCACCGTTTGTTCTAAAACCAGAACTATTCAGGTTTCCTTTCCAGATTTGTCAATTGCATGCTAGGAAAACATGGGCAAGATGCTTAATTATTTTGAACATCCATTTATAATTGGAGATCCTGGATATAAAATTGCACCACAGAGCATGATGCATAGCAGACACAATAGTACCTCGATCACGCGACACTTGTCTGGCCTCCCAACAACACTGCAGCATGGAAAATACTCTTGACTTTCACAACTCCCTGTCATCTGTAATCTACTGTTACTTTTGGAGCTCAACTTTTGAAATTATAGTAACAAATTTATGGCCATGAACATATTTTCCAGTTTTCCCATTAAAGCCCTGCCTATTAGGAAAATGGTGGTTTCTTGTGTCTCATGCATAAAATGAAGAAAAAAAAAAGTGGGTAAGAGAATATCAGGGGAATATTCTAGTTGTCAGTGATGCTAGTTGTAACTGTTGCTCAATATGAAAAATGTTAGCTCTGTAAGCTTACATTAAAAAGAATTTTTGAATTAAAGAAAAATATCAGATGAGCCTTTACCATGTCATCTCTCTTCACCAAAAGGTCACTTGCTCTATTGCTGAGCTTTTCTTTAACCCAGATCACTACTAGTCATCTTGTGTATTAAACACAAGTCTTATTTTAGAGTACTTTTTACTCAACACCTTACTATCTTCCCCAGGGAAAAAAAAAAGGCAAATTACATTTTTGAGTGGTATATTGGCATTTGGTAATTTATCTCAATAAATTTGATTTGTAGATTTTTCATTTATACAGAAACCAATTTGATTTGTAGAACTTTTCATTACAGAAACCATAGACCAACAAAACACACACACACACACACACACACACACACAAAATGAAACCAGCAGAAGGTTTATTAATTAATAAACCTTCTTAGGATGGAATAAGCCTCCTTAGCCCAAAATGAAACCTGGATATTTTTTTCCTCAGCCATGATCAAGTAACCAACTGAATAAGGATAAAAGTGTTATTTTTTTATCAGTCCAATTTTATAATTCTACTAAAGACTATCAAGTTTTACTCATGATATTTTTAAATTTATTTAATAGTCCCAATACTACTCTGTATTAGTGTTATAGTTTTACTGGAAATTGATGTGGGGCTCAGAGGAGTATAATTTCTAGGGGCCTATTTCACAGACCTTCTTTGGCCTTACTTTATTAGCATTTTTAATATATTAGCGATATTATACTACAAGGCTTATAACAGATTCCAAGTCTTCTTACAAAGACCCCATGTTTATATTTACTATGCTGTAATTAACAGTGCCTAAAATATTTTAAAGGTCTTTGTGGTACTAAAAACAATGTGAAAGTGCCAAAGTTATTTGAGAAGGAAATTGATATTACTATAGTGGAGAATAGCATTTGGAAATAGATATTATTGTACATTTATTTTAAAGTGATTTTAGACCAGGTCCACAATGCCTTATCCACAATTCCAAATCTACAAAGTTCTAAAAGCTAAGGACTTTTTTAAAGATTTGTTTATAAGTTTGATCCCAAATTCATTCAGCAGCTAAATCTGACAAATGGAAATGAAGCAATTTATAGTTTTAATTTCCCACTTAGTGAGAAATTATATGTTCTACATTTATATGTTCTACTGTAGGTATATTAATGTGGTTACAGAGTGTTTCCCTAGACTTTGCTGAGAATTACATAGTAAGAGGTATATGTATCATAATACATTAAAAGAATCCAATGTTCTGGGCGTGGTAGTGCACGCCTGTAATCTCAGTATTTGGGAGGTTGAAACAAGAGGATCACACATTCAAGGTCAGCCTCAGCAATTTGTCAAGACCCTCAGCAACTTAACAAGAACCTGTTTCAAAATAAAAAATAAAATAGAGCTGGGGCTATAGCTCAGAAGTAGAATTCTCCTAGGTTCAATCCCACTACCAAAAAAAAAAAAAAAGGAAAGAAAGAATTCAGTGTACTATAATACATATAAAGAATAATACACATGTGTATTAGCTTGCCAGGGATTCAATAACAAAATACCACAAACTGGGTGGTTTGAAAAACAGAAATGTGTTTTCTCACAGTTATGGAGACTGGAAATACCAGATTGGGGCACTGGTAATTTTCATTTATTCTAGGGCCTTGTAGATGACCACCTTCTTCTTGTGTTCTAACATGATCTTTCTTCTGTACATGTGAGTTCCTGGAGTTTCTGTGACCTAATCTCCCCTTCTTAAAAGGCCCTGTCTCATTAGATTACCGTGCATCTTAACAGTCTCATCTACAACTGGTCACATTCTGAGATACATGGGTAATCACACTGAGTATGACTACAGGATGTCCATACTGAGGCACTTTTACATATAATTTTACATTTTAACAAACAAGTTTTGAGGGAACATATTCAATCCCACAACAACAGGTATGGGTTTGTTAAATTTTCACATACATGCACACACATACACATATACAATTACCTGCACACAGAAGCCCCTTCTGTTCCCTTTGAGCTCCTACCCATGCATCTCCAAAAGCAGTCTATACTGAATTATCATAGATCTGCCATTTTTGTTTGTATTTTATAGTCATGAATTATATATTATGTGCTCTTTTCTGCCTGGCTTCCCCCAAAATGACTTGTATACTTGTAGATAACCTACTGAAATTATTGTGGAATAATTTATTGTGTTGATAAATCAAATTGTTAATTTTATGACTGAAGACCATTTAGGTGTTTCTAGTTTTAAGCTCTTACAAGTGATTCTGCTGTGAACTTTCTTTTGTATGTCTTTAATGAGCCTTGGCAAAGAGTGTAACTGTCACAGGGTATGTGTATTTCCAGCTTTAGTGAATCTTCTATACTATCTTTGAAAGTGACCACATTATTTGCACAATATTAGAATTTTGATGGCTCTTCTTTGAAAAGTGTCAGAGTTGTAATCTCTCTTCATCCTTACTAAAATATGGCATTTTTGTCTTTCATTTTAGTCATTCCTGTGGGTAAGAAAGTAATGCTACATAGTGAATTTAATTTGCTTATACCTAATGGTTAATGGAATTAAATGAGTTTTACATATTTATAGGCAATTTGGATATCTTCCTTTTTAAGTATCCATTCACTAACTGTTAATTTATCTTTTGGATTTTCTGCTTTTGTATTGATTGCTGGTTCTTTATATATTGTGATACAAGTCCTTTCTCAGATATATTTATTGCAAGTTTTTTTTATTCCTCTGTGGATTCTTTTGAACCCCATTAGATATTTTTGATGGACAATGTTCTTCATTTTAATAATGCCTAATTTATATTTTTGTGTTTCCACAACATGTGTCACAATTTAGATTTATTACTAAAAGACAACACGTCCTCACAGATCAGAGGACTTAATATTGTTAAGAGGATATTTCTCAAATTGATTCACTGGGGATCTATTGCAATTTCTATCAAAATCCTAGCTGTTCTTTTGGGGAGAAATTGACAATATAATTATAAAATTCACTGGAAAATACATGGAGAGAAGAATAGCCAAACATTTTTTTAAAAAGTAGCAAAGTTAACTGGGCATGGTGGTGCACATCCGTAATTCCAGTACTTGAGAGGCTGAGACAGGAGGATCATAGGTTCAAGGCCAGCACACAGTAACTTTGTAAGACCCTGTTTCAAAAATAAAAAAGGCGCCGGGTGTGGTGGCGCATGCTTGTAATCCCAGTACTTGGGAGGCTGAAACTGGAGGATCCGGGTTCGCGGCCAGCCTCAGCTACTTAGTGAGGCCCTCCACAACTTAGTGAGACCCTGTTTCAAAATAAAGAATAAAAAAATAGGTCTGGGGGGTGTAGCTCGAAGGTAGAATGCCCCTGGGTTCAATCCCCAGTACCACCAAAAATATAAATAAAAAATAAAAATAAAAAATAAAGGGCTGGAAGTGTAGCTCGGAGGTAAAATGTCCCTAGGTTCAATTCCTACACACACACACACACACACACACACACACACACACACCAAAGCTGGAAGACTCATATTTCCTTATTTCCACACATAGTACAATGTTATGGGAACCAAGACAGCATGGTACTGGCATAAAGATAGACATTTTAATCAATGAAATAGAACTCATGGTTGAGAGAAAACCTTAACTACTGTGGACCATTCATTTTTGACAAAGCAACCAAGATAATGGTGGAAAAAAAAACAGACATTTCAGTAAATGGTGCTAAAACAACTGGATATGAACATGCAAAAAATAAGTTTGGACTCATACCTAATATCATGCACAAAAATTAACTAAAAATGAAGAGTGGACATAAAAGTTAAACCCAAACTGTAATATTTTCAGAAGTACACAAAGAACTAAACCGTGTGTGTGTGTGTGTGTGTGTGTGTGTGTGTGTGTGTATTACTGATGATTGAACCCATGGGCATTCTATCTCTGAGCTAAACTTCCAGGCTTGTTTTATTTTTTTATTTCTAATTAAGGGTCTCACTAAATTACTGCTTGCTGGCCTCTAATCTTCAATCTCTTGTCTCAGCCTCCCAAGTACTAGAATTACAAGTATGCACCACCATGCCCAGCTAGGACTAAATCTCTATGATATGGAGTTAGGCAACAATTTCTTAGGTATGACATCAAAAGCATAAGCAATAAAAAGAAGATTGATAAAACAAACTTCACCTGAATTAAAATATTTGTGGTTCAAAAAATATCATAAGTAAAGTGAAATGACAACCCATAGAAAGAGAGAAATATGTTGAAATCTCATATCTTTTAAGTAGTTCTATTCAGAATATATAAAGAAGTTTTCTTTTTTCAATAACTTTAAAACTATAATCTTATATTTTTTATTGGTGCATTGTAATCATACATCTTGATGGATTTCAGGGTGGTAGAAGTATACATGCACACATGGGTCAATTAGCCCTCCCCCAATTCCCACCCCTACTCCCTCCCCCTTTCCTTCTTCTCATGCTCAGCATAGTAGTTGACATTGATAAATTTGAGTATGTACATCCTGTACATGAGGATGTTTCCCTCTTCCTTCCCATCTCCCTCAGTTAGGTCACCTTCTTTATTCATCAAAGGTTTTCTCTGTCTTTGTCTTCATTCCCTCCTTTTCCCTGTTCTCCTTAGCTTCTGCATATTAGGGAGAGCATCTGCCTTTGCCTTTTCACTTTTTGTGACTGACCAATCTCACTTAGCATAATGTACTCTAATTCCATCCATTTCCCTACAAATGACATAATTTTGTTCTTTTTTATGGCTGCATAAAATTCCATTGTGTACATATCCCATAGTTTTGTAATCCATTCATCTGTTGATGGACATCTTGACTGGTTCCATAGTTTGACAATTGTGAATTGTGCAGCTATAAACATAGATACGCATGCAAAGAAGTTTTCTAATTGGGCCCAGTCAATAGAAACACAATCAAAAGTTTAGAGGTTAGAGGAAGAGAAATAACTAGCATTTTCTCCATTCTCTTCCAGTTTCCTGCACAGGCAGCTTCTACCATATTTCCAATTTCCACTGGTTGTCCCAATTCTGGTCACATTATTTTCCTCTAAATCTAAAAATGACCATTGTCTGCAGATGTTACTAAGTTTCACTTGCTTCACCATCCCGTGTTTGGCTTCCTAGTTCTTCCATCGATCTCTTTTTAAAAAGATTTCACTCTCTTGAATCAGTCACGATGGGCTTTTTTTCTGATTAAAACCTTATTATGGTCTATACCAGAATGGGTTACACACACACACACACACACACACACACACACACACACACAAATTCAATTTAGTATTCAAGGTTTGGATTGTTCTTTTCTTGGAGATTAATCACACAACAGAAATTTTGCTAAAAAATGATGCTAGTAATATATGGCATGAAGATGTATGAGGAGTTCTCATATTATCACCTTTGCTTGTTTAAGATGAAATGCCAATTCATGGAAAAGTTTAAGGTGTCAAGTATTTTCTGGACCCTTTCTACCATTGTGTAAAGCTTAAAATGATAACAGGCTTGGTCTTTTAAATATTAATCTCAAGAAATCAGAGAATTAGTGAGCTGCCATTGTAACTTTAAATATTTTTTGTGTTTGGGGTAGCTATAAGGAAGAAATGGCTAAAAGTCTGACCTAAAATCTAATTAGGCTGATTGTAGAATTAATGCACAACTCAAATATAAAATATTTACATATTTTATGTTATAATTTGGGCATTGGGTTGGAAAGATTGAAACCCTAAGATTGGAATAAGAAAAATTGAGAAGACACAGATGAGTCTGAAAAAAAAACTTGACCCTTCCAATTCTGCAGAACTTTGCTCATCGCAGAAGCATCCTTTCTCTATTGTTTAAAGAGAGCAACTATTCCATTGACAAAAATGCTGTAAAAAGTGCATGTGAGATATTTGTTTGCAAAGAAGTATTTATTGTACCCAATACTACCACTCTTCCTGTGTCAAAACTGGTAATTAGATGAATGTTAGAATTGGAAACACACTAATTAATTCCATAATTATTTCTTTTTGGGAGGCCCCAATGACACCCCTTCACTATTCAATGAAATAATTATTGGTAAAGGTAGAAATAGTCTCTTTGTAATGCTTATAATAGCTGTCTACTGTGAACTGAAATGATGATACATTATGTCAAATTTGAAATAAAGTTCTGCTTTCAATAGGTATTGGTATCCTAGAGTAGCAAAATTCAAGTAGCATTTACCCAGCAGAGACAAGGCACAGGCAATTATAATAATGGGTATTGGCAGTGGAGTAGCAATCAGAGTGGATTGTCCCTTAAAGACCTGTAGTGTGGCCAAATGATTATGTTGTCCTAAAAAATAAGAAGCTACCTGTAGAAGTATTTCTTAAATACTAGAGTCATCAATCATGACTTTTCTTTGGTCACTATGACAGAAGGCCAGTCACTGCCTCTTACCCCATTCCATACTTAGTCCCATTTAAAAATCCTCAAATGAAAAGGTCAGTTCCTCCTGAGAAAAATATCCTGTAGCACCATCACAAGTTTATACTAAAAATTTGCCACAAGCCTTCTCCAAAGACTATGCAATAATATTTCAAGGTATTTACACACTGGAGAAAGGATATATCAAGACATTTGGGGATTTATTAATCACTGGCTCTGAATGAGATCTAGTCCATGGAAACACAAAAATATACTATAAGGTAATTCAGAATGTTTGTTTATTCATTTTTAAATTGATAATTTTAGCCAGGCACAGTTGTGCACGCTGGTAATCCCAGTACCTGGGAAGCTGAGACAGGAGGATTGCAGGTTTGTGGCCAGCCTCAGCTACTTAGTGAGGCCCTCCACAACTTAGTGAGACCCTGTTTCAAAATAAAGTATAAAAAGTAGGGCTGGGGGTATAGCTTGGAGGTAGAATACCCCTGGGTTTAATTCCCAGTGCCACCAAAAAATATCAATCAATCAATAAATAAATAAATATAATTTTGACCCAAGTCCATATTGCAATGGGACAGTGAATCTTATGACCTATGCTGTAGTTATACCTCTAGCTCCTGCAAGAATAGCCTAACATACATATGTCTCGATTGGGAATTTCCCCATATTGACTCTCTGATCTGTGAACTACATGCGATTTTGACAGGAAGGGCCAAATGGGGGTCTCCTGAAGACTGTTTCTCCAATATCATATACCAAAAGCAATATTTTTACCTCAGAGAACTGATGAGATTAGTGTCAACATGAAAACATCAAAATATGATTGGCTTGAGCAAAAGCCAAATAGATATTGAACAACAACAGTGACTCTGTCTATAGATGCTTTTCCAGATACAGTCTGTCTTCACTGAATAAATGCAACTAGACACTAAGCATCCAGTCTGTATCTATTTATCTGTCAGAAATTTTCTGTATTGATTTATCATTTGTTTATTCTATATCAAGCAGCATATCTCCTTGTAGCTGGCAGTGGCAGGAGTACACCTATACTGTCACATTTTGAGGCTATAGTGAATATCCCTAATGCATTAAGTTCATAAGCTTTTTAGTTTTATTTAAATGATACAAAAATCACTGATCATTGTAATCATTCAAAACAGTGAGTAGTACATAGAGTACTCTGCATGCTTTCAAAAGACACATGCACATCTGAAAGTGATAAATACCATGAAAATTCAGGGTCAAAGTCCTACAAATTCATCAATCTGTGGTATCCCAGGACATTACCCTCAGGAGAAAGAAAATATGCTCCACTATGCTCTGTCCACCACAATGAAGCAGACACAAATGCTTGGTGGGATTCCTTGGATTTGGGATAATTTATTTGGATATGTTTATTCCTCATTCACCCCAGCCCTTATTTTCTAATTCTGAGGAATTGGAGAACAAAAGAAAGCTAATATGCAGGTGCAGGCTACAGTGCTACGTGGCTGATGACTCTGACTTTGTTGTTCAGAAGAGCAAATATGGATATTGAAATGGAGCCTCCATGAGCCACAGTATAGTATTACAATTTCATTAGTTCATGCAGCTAAACCTCTTTTGATAATTAATATTTTATTTATATTAAATATATTTGGATTTGCAACTTCACCTTGCACAGCTGAAAGTGTAATTATGGTTTTTCTGCATGCTATCTGATATACCAAGCCTTGAAATTGGACATGCCCATACAGCAGCAATCCATCTTTGAAGAGGAATTCTCTTTTTTTTTTCTTTTTCAAGATTGGGGTTATACACACAGTGGAATTCTACTCAGTCATAAAGAAGAACAAAATTATGATATTTGCAGGAAAATGGATGGATCTAGAGAATATTATACTGAGATTATCCAGTCACAGAAAGTGATGGATCATATGTTTTCTCTCAAATATGGAGACTAGAGAGAAGTTAGGATACAAGAGGGACTCCAGATAAAGAAGGAGAAACTCCAATGGAGCAATGGAGGGGGGCAAGGGGAGGTTCAGGGAGAAGGGAGACTTGAAGAAGAAAATACTTCAATTGATACTCTGTACATAATTATCAATGCCAATCTCAATATCATGTACAGGGAAGGATTGGAAGTGGGGTGGGATCCTGGGGGGAAGCTCATCAAGTGTTGTGTGCATATATGTCCCTCTCACTCTGAACATCATTATGACGTGTGATTATAATTCATCAATAAAAGTATATTTTAAAAAAAACTGGATTTTGAGTTGGTTCAGAAGACAGATGTAAGTTATACGAGCATGTGGCACAGACTTATGTGTTATTTATCCTACCATGTTGCTGTGCCTCTCATATCACATGTATCTGACCTTATTGAGAGTTATCTGTGCCCATCTCTCAGAAGAAGATATTTCATCCTGGTTAACATTTTTTTTTTTTTGCGGTACTGGGGATTGAACCCAGGAGCATTCTACCTCCAACCTACACCCCCAGCCTGATTTTTTATTCTTTATTTTGAAACAGGGTCTCACTAAGTTGTGGAGGGCTTCACTAAGTAGCTGACACTGACCACGAACCTGCGATCCTCCAGTCTCAGCCTCCCAAATACTGGAATTACAAGCGTGCACCACCATGCCTGGCTACAGATAAATATTTAAGATATGTTTATATTAGCTAGAAATATAATGTAGTTCATTATGATGCTGCAAAAGTATAGCTCTGAAGGAGTGGTAAAGAGAAATCTGCTCACTGGGCAGAATTTGTAATATTACATATGGTTTCCTACTTTGCTTGGAAGAAGGAATGTCTTATAGCAAAGATACATGGTGATTCATGAGCAATGGAGATTTAGAAGGTTAAAATTAAATGATGTTTAGTGACCACTAGATCTGGAGAAGAGGTATATACATAGGATATTTGTGCCCATTTAAATATCTTCCAAAAGGCAACCTTTGCCAAGAAGTCTTTCTCAATAAGCTGGAAAAAATAGGATCTTTATACATTTGTCTGCCACTTTCCTCAGCTAGCTCTGTCTTTACTTAACGTGATCTCCAAATAGACATGGTAACAAGCATGAAGGTCATTCATTGTGTCAACAATATGTTTCTCTTACCACAGCCACCTTGTTAACAGTGGTAGACAACACTAAGCCACAGATTAGGAACCATTTACAAGGAGTGTCAACAAATCACTTGAAGGACAGGCTAATTACATTGGAACTCTTACAATATGGAGAAAAAGACAATTTGTTCTCCCATAAATAAAGACTATTTCAACGTATGGATTTCCCATATTCACAATATATTTTCCAGTACCATCACTGTGAATTATGTAAAATCTTACTCATAATCACTCCTATGGTAATGAGGCAGAGCAGAGGACCTGTGAACAGGAGGGATTAAAAAAGACCATCTATATCACCTTCTCTGAGTGGGGGTAGATAAGAGACTAGTGGGTGTCAGGAGATCAGAGCCCATCAGCCCACAAGATAACAATTCAAATTAAGTATTGAAATTGCTCAAAAGACATTGGTTCCCCCAAACTCAATTCTAGCCAATCATAAAATAGCAGATGGGAAATCTCAGTAAGGTTTAAAAACCCATCTCCCAAGAACTTTGGTGGTTACTCTTTTTTGGGGACCGCTCCCTTGATAAGAAGGGGAGCTATTTTTGTCTTCTATCTTTCTTTGACTTAAAATAAACTCTCATATTTCTATACCCTTTGTTAGTCCTTGGACTTCATTCATCGAAATCCACTGGACAAGAACCCTATGAGAGGAAACACCCCTGTTTCAGTCATGGTGCATTGGCTGGGAAAAATGGAGGGGTGAATAAAAAACTTTTTCTTCTGGAGCTCTGGTCACATTTCTTACAGGCTTAATTCAGGCAGTTTAATCCCAAATGGTTTATAGTTAGACATAGTCTGTGCCATGCCTCTTGGAATAAGAACCATCAAGAAACAGTGGCTGGGGTACCCACATGTATAGGATGGGAAGTAGAGCAAGTGAACAGAGGAAGAAACCAAAAAGGTAGCACTGCTTGCCACCACCACTACTGCCGCTGCAGCAGCTGACATTGAGATTCAGTCTGGCTAAAAGCTTGAGGTTGGCACTGGGATTACATGATCCCATGGCACTGGGGCCACCAAACCACCCATACGTGGAGGGAAAAGCCATTGCACTGGAGGCTGATGCATTGATGCCACAGAGGGGAGCAGTTGGCATAAAAATCATGACCTACCCCAATTTTTTGTGTGTGGTACCAAAAGGTGAGACACACATATGCACACAGGAATCTGACTGGGCAGTCAACAGTCCCATTATAAAAACAAGCAATTTTCTCTGTGGTTGGTGAGCAAATGTAGCCACATGAGGAGGTCAAATTGCATGTGGGTCGCTATCGATTCCTGGGTGAGACCCCAGACCCAGTCCCTATGAACCACACAGTCAGGACCTTTGGAAAGCATGGGCAAGCACCTCCCAAGAGTTACTTTCTCTGATCAAAGGAAGAGAAACATAGTAGGCAGAAAGCCATCTCTAATTTAGCTAACTTGCATATGAATGGGTGGCCCTAACTAAGCTCTTGGAGCCACTACAAACTTGCTTAAAGAGCAAGTCAGAGTTGGGGAAAGAACACCTTCTTGGTTGCCTGGACACTAAAAATTTGGGACAGCTACCATTGGCCAGTTTCTGCCTATGGAAGGAATTTTAGACCCCCATCCCACATGGTGTGGTAGGAAAGAGAACAAAGAAAATCTCTCCACCACCCCAAATTTAATATGCATGAGAAGAGAAGTATCTACTTTAAATCCACCTTTCTGGACTCCCCTACCTGCTGACTCTGGGAGGGATGAAATACCCTCTTCCATGGTGTGACTAATAACATCTCATACCTAGTTCTCTGATGCTGCTGGTCAAACTCACAAATAAATAACTGCTGCCCTAAGTAGGTAAATGCTTATGACAGATAAATAGGTATCTTAGGAACAGCTAAGTTGAAGTCAATCAAGAAAGAAAAAATAATCTTTAAATGTTTCTTATAACATTTCTTATAAAGGCCTGTAAGATAATTCTATTTTCAAATGTCATTTGTTCTCTTACTTTCTGAAAGCCAATTCTAGAATTCTAAAGCTGTGTTCTAAGAATTCTGGAAGGAAGAAAAACAAGTCTTCTTAAACAAGCACTTGTACAAATTTACAGAAAAATATGGAATATAAAATGCATATGTGCTTTTACTATAGTAACTACGGCCATTTCATTTTTGGAGCTCATGGTTTATACAAATTCGGGTACATATATTTTCTGTTCTGATTTATTTTTGTTTTGTCTACTTAGATTTCTGGATTTCTATCTTTTTGTTTTGTTTTTTGTCCCCTGCTGTCTTTACTCAGCAGCTATTCAAGAGTTAATTCTCTATTTGGTATCCTAAGAAAGGGAATGAACAGTAGTGGTGATTGGTGCGTTTGCCTACCATGGGGAGACAGAGTGGCTGCCTGAATCAATTTGATTCAGGGTCACCCATGACTGGCAGACTGCCCAAGCATGGAAAGATGTACAGGTTTTCTCCATGTCTGTGTCATACGATAAAATCCATGTTAGGATGTGTTCTGGTTTCTGGAAGCTCTAGGTTTTTTTTTTTTTTTTTTTTTTTGTGGTACCAGGGATTGAACCCAGGGGCGTTCTACCTCCACGCTACACCCCCAGCCCTATTTTTTATACTTTATTTTGAAACCAGGTCTCACGAAGTTGTGGAGGGCCTCACTAAGTAGAGAGAGAGAGAGAGAGAGAGAGAGAGAGAGAGCTGAGGATGACCGTGAACCCGGATCTTCCGGTCTCTGCCTCCCAAAGTACTGGGATTACAAGTGTGCGCCACCACGCCCGGCGAAGCTCTAGGTTTGACTTCACTCTGGGTAGTAAATATCTGTAACTCTCTTGTCCCTTATCTCTTAATGTTGTTTGTAGTGGTATGTGTGTAATATTGTCCACATGGTATTGAAATGGACATTTTCCTTACCAGGCAAAGAATGACACTCACAGATGGCAGAAAGGGGAGTAGGGAGTTTATTGTAGATAGAGCAGGAAAGGGAAAAGAGACAGAACACACTTATGAGTGGTCAGGACCCTGGAGTCTGGCAGCTGCCTTCTGGACACTACTTGAGAGTAGCCCAAGCCAAGTGCCGTAAATTGCAAACCACTTTCCTCCAAAGTCCACACAATCTGCCAGAAGAGAAGTGCAGGTTACCCTTAGGGGCCCCAGTTGACCTTGATGTCCAGCAGAGGCCTTCAGGTCACTATGCGAGTGTAGCCCAGGCCAAGTGCCATCAATTACACACTGTTTTTTCTCAAAGCCAACACAACTTGTGCGCATGAGAAAAGCTCCCAAAGGAGTTCCCAGAATGGCTGGTCTAGGGGTTTATATATTTCTCTGAATCCTCTTTTATTTGGGGTTTCAGAGGCAGTTTTCTGGGACTTGCATAGTGTATTTGCATAGTGTCCTTCTTTGAGTCTCCTTCTCTCAATTGGGGTTCCAGATGCTGTTTTCTGGACTCTGAGAAATCTCCTGGGATTGTTGATCAACAGAACAGTTGGAGTTTTGTGAAGTTCTGGTCACTTTCAGGAAACTTCTGATCTCATTATCACTTGACATTTGGAAAGTCTGGTCCTTTTCAGGAGCTTTGGAAGTTAGTTAGCATTTATTGCCTTTCAGGAAATGAAGATTTTCTACCGTGGTCCTTGGCTCTATCCGCCTACTTCTTTTCTACCTCCTCAGTATCAAAAATAGGCATATTAATAAATGAACACTCATAAAATAAAAAATAAAATGCCTCTTACTTCAGGTAACTTGAATAAATCTAACAACTGTGTAAATTTAAGATTTATTCATGAGATTAAACTAAAAATGTCCTTAAAATTATTAACACAGGCCTTTTTTCCTAGGTAAATAGTAAATCAAGATTGTGTTTGCCTCTATAGGATGTTTTCAAATACAACGTTCATTGCTTTTAAAGTTTTTCTCTGTGGCAAGAAAACTGTTGTAACACTTTAAAGACATTTATCTGATGCCTTTATTTTTCAGGGGTAATCTATAATTTAATTATTAAATTGGGGAGATTAAAATTTAATTAATTCATTAGAATACTCTTAGCTTCTTAAAATCTAGAATAGCATTTGAGTCTATTAAATGTGTTTCTAAATTCTTTGTATATTGGAAAACAAGATTGTGGGATGGTTTTGTTTTTGGGTCTTTACTAAAAGATAACAAAGGCTGATCAAAATCAGGGTTCAGATCAATGTGTAATTTTGTATATATTGCTTTGATGGGAAAAATTATACATTCTTTTACCTGAGCATCCTAAAAATTTGGAAATTGTGAACAGACCAATTAAATACTCCAAAACAATCTAACTGATAGAGCTGCATGGAGATTTCAAACCTCCTAGAAAAAGAAGCCAAATTTTATTGATCCAGATATTGGAAATATAATGATGAAAAGAGCTAGGCTATACATTCCAAGTTTCATTCCCTTACTGGTCATCATCCTGGAAAAACTAAACATAGATAGACTATGTACACTACACTTTGACAACAAAGGGAAGTCACAGTAAGGCAGCAATATGTGATGCAGCTACCCTGGTACATACATACATTTGTGTTGGAGGCCTTCTTAGTCATTAGCTCTGAGGTCATCTCAGTCTGGCTTGGGAGGGGCACAAACTGCCTACCCAAGTGGAAATTTGTTTGCACTGCAAGCAAGTTTTCAAGGACCAAGTGGAAATGAAAATTAGGCAGACCCTGACATTTCCAAGAATTGTTTACCCTCTCCTTCCCTGACTCATTTGTACCTACCTTATTGTTTTTCCCTGACTCATCCTATGACTGCTTTGCTGTCTCCTGTGACTAATTATTTTTACAAAGTTTAGTTAAAACTCTCAATAAAAGAAAGATGCTTGCTGAAGGGGAGCATGAGTTCTATGTTTCCTCCCCAACCATCCTATATCTCTAAAAATCATTCTGACTCCAAGTCATTCATGCACATAGACTTCTAATCTCATCAAAACATCAACACCATCCACAATAGACCAGCGGTTGAAACTGGTGCTGGCTCTAGGTCTCACTGGCAACCTCCATAGGCACATATGTACATATGATAGGCAATCAAAACAGGTGCTCGCTCTGTCTCACTGGTAACCACGATGAATCCAGTAGAATTGACTCATCCATGGCCATGCATGGACAGGAATCAGATTCAGAACCCAAACAGTATATTTTAGGGCAATCGGACAATGAGAGAAGTTAAAAGGATTTTTCCCCTCTGTCTTTCAGATTGGAAACTCCCAATCTGTTAAGACCACTATCATCTTCTTAGATTGTATCTTATCTTATGGAACTGGGGATCCATTGACATCCTGAAACTGAAGAAAAATGGCTTTTTTTTTTTCTGTGCCTGACTTTGGTAGTATAGATTAAAAGACAGAGAGTATGGCCACCAGAGGGAAATGTAAAAAAATGACACCTTCTTGAAGCTGGATATGATTTGTAGGAGAAAAGTAAAGGGTCTGAAGTTTCTGTTAAGAAAAAATCCAAAGCTATCAGCAAGGTAAATCAAATGTGGCCCTTCTGGCCACAGTAACATATAAAAATTTGAGAGACCAGAGCCAAAAAGAAAAAAGGAATTATTTAAGAATTTTTGAAAGTCACATTAAATTTATTAATTTTATGTTTAAATCAATTAGGTTTTCCTTAGATATTGATCTGCTTTGGTAATATTTTACAAAAAACAAGCCTAGAAAGCAAAATTTTACTCTTTTTTTGTGGTACTGGGGATGGAATCCAGGGGCTTTTTACCTCTGAACTACACCCCAACCCTATATTTTATTCTTTATTTTGAAACAGGGTTTCACTAAGTTGTGGAGGACCTCACTAAGAAGCTGAGGTTGGCCACAAACCTGCAAACCTCCTGTCTCAGCCTCCCAAGTACTGGGATTACAAGCATGTGCCACCATGCCTGGCAAAATTTTACATTTTAGTAAGATAATTTCCTATGTTTCCCGATGCCTCTACTTTCTATACCTAAAACAATAGGATTTTAGATATTTGTGTTCACAAAATATATAGGACTTCTAAAATACAAAACTTAAATAAACACTTTACCAAGCCAGTGGCATCTAAGCAAAACTGGGAATAGTAAAAGCCTTTCTAGGTATGTATTTATATGTTCCTAATTGCATTATGACCATCTTCTTTATGCCATAATACAAATGGGATTTGTTTTCTTACTGATAATTCTGTTTTGTGGTTTTCTTACAAAATGGTGTAAATGTTTTTTTTAATGTTTAACAAAAGTACAACACCCAAACAATATTTTGAGATGATAGCCATCACCTGCAAGACAGTTTAAAAGTACTGGTGAAACTGACCTTCTGTGTGTTCAACAACTGCAACTTAGAGAATAATCAGGAAACAAAAGGTCTAAAAAAGAACAGCCAATAATTTGGTCCTCACCTTTCAAGGTCAAGTAGGACCCAGGGGATAATGTGATCTCACTGAGTGCCCCTGCAATTCTGGTAAGTCATCTGACCCAACCCCCAAACAAGAGGATCATTAAGGCCCCAGAGACTGTTAGCCATCATCACATATTCTGCAAAAAGGAAGGTCATCAAAGAGGGAATGCCCCCTATGCTTTGAGGGAATCCAGATGGTCAGCAAGACCATGACCCATCATGGCAGATTGCATAACTGGTAGAGGTAAAGCCTCACCAAGTCCACAAGAGTAACCCTGAGGCTACTTGACTGACCTTAACAGAAAATAATGTTAGAAAAACTTACGTTTGCCCAACATAGGGCTACTTGCTTGGCCTTGAACACCCAGTAGAACAGTATAACCAGAGGCAAATGTGCTATTTCAGGGATTAAAAAAGGAGCTGTATTGAAACTATTACAGAAAAAATGCAATATGACACCAATACCCCAAACCTCCCTCTAGTTAATCCTTATAAGATGATGTAAAGTTAAGCCTGTCTCTCTTGAGGTTTTACAGGTCAAGGACCATCAGACACTACAAAAAATGGAGATTCCTATTCCTGTAGACTCCTGGAGGATCTGAGTCCTGTTCAAAATATTACAGGCACAAAAAACAGAAAGATAAACACTGTCATAACAAAAAACTGTATGTTGTGCTTTGGGCTTTGTGCCACAAAAACTTTCCAAAATGTTATAAATAATGACTCATGGCCTATTGAAAATGGGCTGGCTACATAGCCTCCAATTTAAAATGCTTAACAGATAGATGATCTAAGGTAAAGAGTTGTGGAAAAACAATTATGGCAAAATATCTATCTGGGCTATTGTATAATGGATTAACATGCCAGTTTTTCATGTAGATGCCCACTGAACCACCATGAATGACTTTTATCCAATATAACTAGTATCAGCCCTCCAGCTACAGATGATGGTTATGAGAACAAAACCTCATATGAAGGATTTCTTCTTCCATGGTTTTCTAGATCATGTACCCACTAGACCCTGATTGCAATATTCCTGTTGCAGGAGGCTTGATCCATGAAGAACCAGAGACAGAGGCTGCAGTAGGATAAAGCAGGTTTCTTTATTCACCAGTGAAGGCACAGTGAGCAAAGTTCCAGATCTGAACCCCAAGTGGCATCATCATAAAGGTTATATAGCCACAATGAGACAGGTTTTACTTGGATCAATAATAGACAGGGTACCTATATGAGGGCTTGGGTCAGGTTTCATTTCTATTTCCTGAGCTAGATTTACTGTATTAGCCTCTACGTGGCCAGGACTGGGTGGTGCCATCTTGGGCTCCATGTGGTTAGGACTGGGTGGTACAATCTTGCTGGACTTAGATGCCTTATCTTGTGGTTTTAGATGCTTGGAGAGGCCCTACTTTGTTTACCTCAGAGTGGGGCCTGTGAAGAAAGATTTATTCTTCTATCTTGTACCCAGGTTTTAGCCAAGATTCATCTTCAAGGACATAGTTGGGATCCTGCTTCATTCCCCCTTTTGAGACTTCTCAACATGCTTAACAAGAAGTTCTCAATTTTTTATATCATTTTTAATCAGAACCATAAGGGTGGTCATTTTTAGCTATTGAGGTTTTTATGATGGGGTTACACATCCCACATTGGCTGTCTACCCTTGTTATTTGGTGGTCCATCAGACATTGTCCCAACTAGGGCAGGGCCTAGTCTGAGTGTAACCTGAACCCAGTTCAGGGCAGAGATTTCTGTCAGCTGGTGTGAATTGTTAGTTTTTTAGGTTGCCACAGATATAACCTGACATGCATTAAACTTGCTGCTAGTTTTGGTCATATTAATGGTGAAGATTGTAAAGGCTGGCCGCAGCAACACTAATAGTCCTCCTCACAGGATGAAAACAGCCAATTGTCTCCTCATCCAAGCAATGCAACATCAAATTGGGCAAACACCTAACTTAAATTTAGACCACCATACACTCCAATAATAAAGTCAATCCCAAAGCACTTATGGCATAAAAACTAAGAGTTCAATTTTGTGGCATGAGATGTGATACGCTTCAAGCTTCTGTCATGCATGAACCAGTCAGCTTCTGGGTGTGACTGGAGCAGGGCAGGTTCTGTCTCATGATTTGCTTGTTTGGCTCTCCAGGTTTTCTGTGAGCAGACTCTGAGTCATCTCTGTGGATGCTGGCTCCAGGGCTGCTGGCTTCAGGCAGCTGTGATGGATCCAGGCTGCAATATCCTCAACTGTTAAAGCTGTTGTGGTGGTAAAAATAAAAGTGAAGGGTCCTCTCCATTCTGCCTTGAGGGGAGCCTGATTTCAGTCTCTGACCCAAACTAGTTTTCTGGGATTACAGGGATGGACTGGGGTAGTTAAATTAACTGATTGTTTATCCAACACCCATTTATATAGGTCGTGGGTGACCTTTCCCAGTTCCTCATAAGCGTATGAACTTTTATTTTTCCTATTTTATGCAGTCTTCCTGGAAGCCCTCAAAGGATAGGAGAGAATCAAGCAAACATCATTTTTTAGGGAGGATACCCCCTGTTCCCTTGGTAGGAGTGCATCTAATTCTGAACAGGACAAAGGGTAAGGCTTGAACCCAAGTTAGCTGATTTCCTTACACATCTTTCCTAACCCAATTTTGATGGTTCTGCTTATCCTTTCTACTTTTCCTGAACTCTGTGGCCTATATGCGGAAAGAAGCCACATTCTGGGAGTCTTCTGTGTCAAAGGCCAGTCCATTGTCTGACCCTATGTGTGGGGGCAGTCCATATCTGAGAATGATTTTTCTGAGTAAGGTTTGAGTTACTTTTCTGGCTTTTTCTGTCCAGCAGGAGTAGTTTTCATTCAGTCTGAGTGCATACTATGAATAGGAGGTATTGATATCCATTACATTTTGGCAGTTTGGAAAAGTCAATTTGCCCATTTTAAAGAGGGCTGCTCCCACAGCCTATATTCCAGGAGGAAGCCCCGGTCCTTGCTTAGGTTTTTTTCTGCTGCAGGTCACACATTGTTGCACTACTTTCTTTGCTAAAGCTGCCAAGTGGTATATGTAATAATACCAGCCAAAAAGCTTTTTAAGGTTTTCTCTCTCAATGTGGGTGAATTTATATACCACCCACACAATAACTGGCCCAAGCTTGTAAGGAATAGCTATACAGTTTTCCAGCAGTAGCATCCATTTTCCTGGGGTTTCAGTTACCTTTTCTCTTCTTAGCCACTCCCACTCTTGTGGATCATAGGAGAGGAAGTGGTCAGGTGCCCAGGGCAGGAATAGGGGCACCAGCAGTTGGTCGGGCATTATAAGGAGCTTCTGGGTGGCCCCTTTAGCTTCACTGTTGGCCTTGGAGTTCTCTTGCATCTTGGGACTTGCCTCTCTTTGATGCCCTCTACAAGGCATGACAGCCACTTTTGTTGGTATGCAAACAGCCTTAAGGAGTTTGGGGATCTCTTGAGGGTATTTTAGGCCTTTTCTTCCAGAATTTAACAGTCCCTTTTCCTTATAAAGAGCTCCATGGACATGTAGACTTAAAAAGGCATACTTAGAGTCAAAGTAGATGTTAACTACTTGCTCTGTACCCAGCTGTAGTGCTGGGGTGAAAGCAATTAACTCAGTCTATTGGGAAGAAATACCAGCCAGGAGGGGCTCTAAGACTTTGTCTAAGGTTATAAGACTAAAATCAGCTTGCCATTTTTCCTGTTGAATTACTGAACTGCTCCCATCCACCAACATTTCTAAGTCATGGCCTGTTGCTACTCTTTTTCCCACACAAAGGGGTCTTTATCTCCCTCTTCTGTAGATTCATAGAGGGGTTTTGCTGTGACAGCAAGGTTTGGAATCCAAATGCAAAAGAACCCTACTGTTCCCAGAAATTTATGGAGGGCTCTCTAGTTAGTGGGCACTGAGATAGCTTGGATTGCCTCTTTTCATCCTGCCTCCAATAGTAAACCCAGATATTTCACTTTTTGTTGACAGGCCTGGGCTTTATTTTTAGAGACTTTTTAACCATTGTGTTCTAGGGGGATGAGCAGCTGGTATGTTCCTTCGGCACAGCCTTTAAGGGTCTCATGTTCAAGGAGGAGATGATGAAAATACAGGTGGAGGGTTCAACCCAAGGTGTAATAAGGAAAAGACTTGAGGTCATGGGCCAGGGCTTCTCTGAAAATTGTGGGAGAGTTTTAAAATCCTTGAGGCAACTGGCTTTTGGTTCCAGTTTTTGGATACTCCCACTCAACAGCAACAGTTCTTGGCTCACAGGAACCAAATGGACACTAAAGAAGGCATATTTTAGTCCAGGCATGTGAATCAGGTCACAGTGGCTGGGAGCAAACTAAGGAATGTGTACAAGTTAGGCACAGTAGGATATAGGGTGACAGTGGCTTGGTTGAGGGATCTCAAGTCCTGCACTGGCCAGTAGTCCTGGGTTCCTGGAGTTTTGACTGGCAAGAGAGGAGTGTTCCCCCGGGACTGGCATGATATGATAATACAATGTTGTTGAAGTCTCTTTAATTAGGGCTGGATTCCCTCTAGGGCCAGTTGGGGGATTGGGTACTGATATAACTGCACTGGTCTGGCATCAGGGCAAAGTTTAATTACTACCAGTGCCTGGAATTTGGCCATTCCTGGTGGATTGCCCAAACAGGGGGCCATCAGGTTGCTACCTCTTGGCTGATGGATCCCTCTTTCTGCCCCTCAGACAGTCTCCACTCTTCTACTTGGGGCATTTGCAGGAAGGAAATCAGTTGAGAGAGCACTGACAACTTCAATTTACTTTTTTCTGATAAAATGATGGTTGCTCTGAGTTTGCTGAGGAGGTCCCTACCCAGCAGTGGAACTGAACAGTCTGGCATATAACTTCTCTTCCCCCCTAGGGTGCATTTGTGGGGATGAAAAATGTCTGCTGGGAGGTTTTTCCTGTTGCTCCAATTATGTCAACATGTTTGTTAGTATGTGTGGGGGGGTATTGGACTGTGTATTGGTCAGGGTTCACTAGAGTAACAGAACTCACAGAACATGTATATGGAAAAAGGGAATTTATTAAATCAGCTTGCAGTCCAAAGTAGTGTAATCCCAAGTTTCTGACTGCATGAGGAAAGCTGGAGGAATCAGCAGCTGGTCGAGTGGTCCAAGAGCTGGAGTCTCAGAATCAGAGCGACCACTAATTCAATCACAGTCCAAGATGAAAAGGCCAGGAACCCTCTGGAGAAATGATGAAGATCCAGTTCAAAGAGCTGATGGCCAATATCTCAGATGAGAGCAGGCATGCCTTCTTCAGGAAGAACCACACACCTTCACATGGCTTTGTCCTTCTTTTATCCAGGTCCTGTACCTATCAGAATAGTGCTGCCAACATTCAGGGAAGGACTTCCCCTTCAGTCTGTCATTACATAAACCAATCATCTCATTAACACACCGAAAGTCACATAATCTTAAGTACTTCATGAGCCAAGTTAACAATTCAGACTAACCATCATAGACTGGTTACCACTGAATGTTCTGCCCTGTGTTGACAAGGAACTGAAAATTGTGCCTCCCAACTGTCATTTGGACCATGGGCATCTTGGGGGCTTTGGGGTCCATTTCAACTTTAGTCATCAAACAAACCAGCCTGGCCAACTGCCAGAAGAGGAGCTGGGGAGAGGCCTGATGACTCCTCACGGGGTCCTCGACCTCTCTTATGGCATTCGTTCTTCCAGTGCCAAATTTCCTTGCAGAATGCACATTGGTCACAGCATAAAGATGCCCTCTTTCTTTTGGATGTCCCTGGGCATTGGGGATGAGGGGGCCCTTGACCTGTTGGTTTTTGGTTTGGTTTGTCATGGAGTGCTGCACTCCATGCTGTTGTGATGAGGTCAGATTTGTTGGATTTTCTGATCTGCTTTCCATTTCTCTTTGATGTCTTGGTTAATGAAGAACTTGTTTGCTCCCTCAAGGAGTTGGGAAACATTCATTTCTGCAAATCCCTCCAGCTTCTGTAGCTTATGATGGATGTCATTAGCACTCTGACTAATGAAGGTGGTATTAACCGTTTGCTGGTTTTCAGATGCCTCAGTGTCAAATGGAGTAAAGGTATGATAATCTTTTCAGAGCCACTCATAAAAGGCACTGGGGCTCTCATCAGGAGTTCTAAAGGAACTCCCCAACCTTGACAATGTTGGTGGCCTTGGTGACCCCTTCCGAAGTCCCTGGAGGGAGGCTTCTCGATATGCCTCTAGTTTTGCCACATCTCTGGGATTATTTAGGTTCCCTTGGGGATCTGTTGCCAGCAGGCATTTTTGAGCATAATCCTGGGGGATTGGGGCTTCTGCTGGAGCATTTTCCTTATTCCAGCAGGTTACTGCCTGCAAAACATGGCATATTTCTTCAGTGTTGAGAAGTCAGGAGAAGTTGGCAACAGACTGAGTAGGATTGTGCATTGGGAAGATGGATTGGAGGAGATTGGCCAGGGCCTGTAGCTTCTCAGTAAAAGAGGGAGTATGATGTTTCTAGTTCAGGAGATCTGTTGTAGTAAAATGTTGATACACAAAGGTCAGTGGACTAGGTTGCAACTTTTCATGTCCATCCACTGTGGGGACCCCCTGAACTGGCCTTAGAGGGAACTGGCCACCAAATGGCAGTAGAGTTTCATAACAGGGCTTTCATGAGCTAGATTAGTAGACCTTCATTTTTTATGTAGGGCCCATCAGTGCTGGTATTGGCAGCAGTGGGTATAGTGGTGGTGGTGGAGTGGAGGACTTGTCTGTGGCCAATCAGATGTTGCTGTGGGGCTGGCACAGCAGGATGGTGAAGTTAGGGTCCTGCTTGCCACACTGGATGGCTGGTCCAATGGCCAGGAGGTAGTGATGGGTGAGGAGGTGCAAAGGTGCTAGTGTGATTTGCAGCTACTGTAGTGTCTGGGAGGCATATGGTGGTGGCAGGTCTGGTTCCTCTGGGGGACTTTCCAAAATGGGCTTAGTTGGACTTCACCTGGTTGCTGCCTCCGAGTTCCTGACTGACTTCCTGACTGACCACTAGAGTCCTTTCTTTTGGCGACTAAGATCTGGGAGATTGGACCTCGCAGCCATGGGGGGAGGGGGTTCTGGACCAGCTGGAGCCAATGTAAGGGAAATGATCTGAATATTCTGGGCTGCCTGTGACTTGATCCCAAATGCGTCGGGTAATGCCTGGATCTAATGAACCTTTTTATGACCAATCTTCTCTAAAGTTTAGCCATTTCACCTTGCACAGAGTGTGCAACATTCCAGGGATTAGTTTGTATTCACAATCACCTGTATAAGCCTTTCCAAAATTTCTGATCATGAGCCCTAGATGAGTGGACTTACTCTGTTTCTCTCCCGTTCCTGTATAGAGAGTCTGGACTAGTGCTAAGATGCCTAAAACAGATAACAGACAGAACTCGCTTTGTCCATGCCCAGCTGCCCCCCTCGCGGAGGTATTTCAGCCATCCCTTGGCATAGGCTAATCTGTATCAACCCCCAATCTCATCAGGCCAAAGACTTTTAAGTCCTTGCTGGATTGTCACTTAGTTGTTATGGGATGGCCCAGAATCCAGGCAGCAGACTCAACACTCGATTCGGCCTTGTGAGGTGCAAACCAGAGTCTGACCTCGATGTCCATCTCAGTCACACATTTGCACTCAACACTCACACGCACAACCTGAATCCTGAACTGAATTTCCATTTCGTGTCCTTCAGACATTATTCGGGGCATTCCCAAGGAGGTGATCACCACTTCTTCCTCTATTCTGATAGTGAGATCTGACTGAGCCCTGGGGCAGTCTACCATGATTCAGACATCAGTGCTGGACAATGACCTGTTCCTTCTCTGGCCTAAAACCTCAGCAGCTGTTAGTCCCAGGGCTGACCACCTCCAGGTGAGGTCTCCCATATGGTGGCAAAAAGGCCTCTGGCATGCTTAGTGGATTGACATCTGCAACAGGGAAGGCTGATCCCAAGACACAGACCAGAGGAAGCAAAATGCCCTGGGTCCAGTCTCCAGGACCAGACTGGCCTGAAAGTGCCTCCTGGCTTCTGTGAGGTAGGGGAAATGAGAGACCAGTGGGCACCAGAAGATCAGGGCCCATGAGCCCACAAGATAACAATTCAAATTGAAGATTGAAATTGGTCAAAAGAGATTAGTTCCCCCAAACCTAATTTTCACCAATCATAAAAGAGCAGATGGGGTACCTTGGTAAGGTTTAAAAGTTCACTTCCCAAGAGCTTTGGTGGTTAATCTCTTTCAGCAACCCCTCCTACCTGTGGAGGGGGGAGCTGTTTTTGTCTTCTATTTTTCTTTGACTTAAAATGAACTTTCATTACTTCTATACACTTTGTTAGTCCTTGGACTTCATTTGTCAAAATCTTCTGGACAAGAACCCTGTACAACAATTCCTTCTGACCAAAGAATTCATTTAACAGCATGAAGTATGAGAGTTAGTTCAAACCCATGTAATTCTCTCTTTTGACCAAGTATACGAGAGTCTAGAAACAACTGAGTTAATATAGTATGAAATAATACTAAAACTCAGTTATGACATTGGCCAAGACCTTATCCAACATGATTAAAAATCAGTTCTGCAGAAACCAGTATACATTTTGAATCGGTAACCAATGTATCAGGGGTCAGCATATGGATCAAATCAGGCCCACTACTAGATTTGTAAGTAAAATTTTACTGGACCACAGCATATTCATTTATTTAAATATTATCTCTGGCCGGGCGTGGTGGTGCACGCTTGTAATCCCAGTACTTTGGGAGGCGGAGACCGGAGGATCCGGGTTCGAGGCCAGCCTCAGCTCGTGCATGAGCGCGCGAGAGTTCTCTCTCTCTCTCCCTCCCTGTCTCTCTCTCTCTCTCCCTGTCTCTCTCTCTCTCTACCTAGTGAGGCCCTCCGCAACTTCGTGAGACCCGGTTTCAAAATAAAGTATAAAAAATAGGGCTGGGGGCGTAGCGTGGAGGTAGAACACCCTTGCGTTCAATCCCCGGTACCGCAAAAAAAAAAAAAATTATCTCTGTTGCTTTTAGCTCTATTTTGACAGAGTTAAATCATTGTAGCAGAGAACATATGAATCATAAAGCATAAAGGACCTTACAGAGAAAAATTGCTAACCTCTGTAATATACTCTGCTGAATTAACCACAACTTGAATATATGACAATAACCTAGAGATGAAAGAAGAACAGATCACTATCATTATTATACTGAATAACAAAATCACAGTGTACAAATTTATAGTTTCTATACTTGTGACCTATGGTTCTTCCAGCCCAGGTTTCAAAGACAGAATTGCATCTAATAGTAAATAAAATGTTGCTTCTATTGAATTATATTGAGAGTACTTCTTGGCTGGTTTTGATTTCTTCAACCACTGAATGAATTGGCTGTCCTTAATGGGCTATGTCATTATCATAGACCAAACACATTTGTGTCTTTCCACAATGCCAGAATTTATTGACTGAGAATAGATTCACAAGTGACACCACTTTTGTTGGTTCCTCTTTAACCAAGTAGTCATAGTTCACTTGATGTCATGACTGAGGCAATCATGAGTTCTTTTATTCCAATATTAATTTCTAACATCTATACTACTCAAATTACACATCCTACTTTACACAATGACATATGTTGGTTACAGAATGGCTAAGAAAGAGTTAAAGATACATTTGGGTTCAGGAGGCTTTGACAAAAGCAAAGGCACAGTTCAACAGATTTGTGAAGGAGAGAATCCTGGAAGAAGGTAGTTTCAGAGTGTCAGCTTGAGCACAATGTGACACTTGGCCCACTCTAAGCTGACACCTCCAGTGTTACACAAGCAGGAAATAACACTGAGCTGAGCCAGGGACATAGGGTCTTAGGTTCCTTGCTGTGGAGATTTTCCTGGGCAAGGCTCCTGAGAGACCAGATGGCAGGTCAGTGTGCCACCATGATCATTTCTGGGTTGTTCCACCTCTTATTGGTCTCAGGAGAGTGGGTTATGTCTGGTGAGATTGATAAACTCCTGTGTCTGGTGATCCTGATATGACTTGGGATGTCCATGTGTCCATGCCCTTCTGGTTTAATTTGATAAGTTCACAGGTGGTTATTACTAATTAGCACAATCAACTTATCTATCACTTTATGCCTTATGGTTGTGCTGTTCAGATGGTGGTTGTTTACTTGTACTAAGACATGTAGAGCTATTCTGCCTCATCACTTGTACTCAAAATGGAGTAACTCATAACAAACTATAACTTTACAAAATGAAGTAACTCAGGGTTAGGTACAGCCTGAAAACTACCCATCTATATATCATGAAGTAACTCAGAACTAGGCACAGCCTGCTTTCCACAGACTAAGAATGCTGCCTGGTGAAACTGATCCCAATTATAGAAGGGATATTAGATTTCTGCTATGGAGAGAATATGGAGAAGCTTATCTACATCTTAGAGGATTCACTGGCCATTTTTTAATAACTTCACATTCAATAATAGATGTGAACAAAAGAACTAAGTTATCTAATAAACCAAGAGCCTCATAGACTGAGGTATTTTAGAAAGGTTTCCTTTCACTCAACCAAGCCAGTGGTCTAGATCATCGAGTCTGGTAAAATATCAGACGCTGTTTTTTCTCCAACATATCTTTTTGGCTCCATTGTCAAAAATCAATTGACTATATGTGTGGATTTGTTTCTGTATCTTATATTCTGTTCCACTGGTCTATGTATCTGTTTTGTGCCAATACCATGGTGTTTTTACTACTATAGCTCTGTAGTATAATTTGAGGTCAGGAATTGCGATGCCTCATGAATGGTTTTTACTGCTAAGAATTGCTTTGGCTACTCTAGGTCTTTTGTTTTTCCATATGAAATTTAGGACTGATTTTTCTAGCTCTGAAAACAATGATATTGGTATTTTGATTCACTGACTCTGTATATCACTTTTGGTAGAATGCCAATTTTGATAAAATGTATTCTGTCTATCCAAGAGTATGGGAGATATTTTCATCTTCTAAGATCTTCAATTCCTTTCTTTAATGTTCTGTAATTTTCATTAGAGAGGTCTTTTGCCTCCTTGGTTAGATTTATTGCTAGGTATTTTGGGTTTTGTTTTTGAGGTTATTATGAAAAGAATTGTTTTCTTTATTTTTCAGTGGATTCATTGTTGGTGCACAAAAAGGCTACTGATTTTTATAGGTTGATCTTGTATTCCACTACACTTCTCAATATATATATATATATATAATATATATTTATAAATATATAATTGTGTGTGTGTGTGTGTGTGTGTGTGTGTGTGTGTGTGTTACTGGGGATTGAACCTAGGGGCATTCTAGGTCCAGGCTACATGCCAAGCCCTATTTTATTTTATTTATTGTTTATTTTGAAACACAATATCATTAAATTGTGAAGGGCCTAAGTTGCTGAGGCTGGCCATCAACCTGCAATCCTCCTGTTTCAGCCTCTTAAGTATTGGGATTATAAGCATACACCACCATGCTCAGCTTTGAGTACTATATTGAAAAGGAGTGGTGATTTTGAGCATACTTTTCTTCTTCCTAATTTTAAAGGGAATTGAAGCTTTTTCCCATTCAATATGATGTTGGCATTGGGTTTATTCTATATTGCCTTTATGATGTTAAGATGAATTTCTTCTCTTCTGATTTTCTGCAGTGTTTTTAACATGAATGAGTTGGATTTTGTCAAATGCTTTTTTCAGCATCCACTGAGATGATCATGTGATTTTTGTTTTTAGTTCTATTTATGTGGTGAATTACATGTATTGATTTGTGTATGTTGAACCAGTTTTGCATCCCTGGAAGAAAACCAACTTGGTCATGTGTATAATTTTCTTTTTTTTATATGTATTGGCCATTTATATTTCTTCTTTTTTATTCTTATACTTTCATTGGTGCATTATAGTCTCACATCATAATGTAGTTCCTATGTTGCTTGATATGGTTTGGAATGTGTATTGCTAGTATTTTGTTTAGAATTTTTGCATGAAAGGACAGCCTTTTCAACAAATGTTGTTGGGAAAACTGGTTATTCATTTGTAGGAAAATGGAATTAAATCTCAACCTCTCACCCTGCACAAGAGTCAACTCAAGATGAACTGATGACATGAAAATTAAACCAAAGACTATGAAATTACTAGAGGAGGGCATAGGTCCACCACTACAACATATAGGCACAGTTCCTCAACCACAATACCTAGACAGTTCCTCAACAACATCCCGAAGGCACAAGAAATTAAAACAAGGATTAGTAAGTAGGAATGCATTAAATTAAAGAGCTTCTGTGCAGCAAAGGGAACCATCATGAACCTTAATAGGGAGCCAACAGAATGGGAGAAAATCTTTGCCAGCCTCTCCTCTGAAAGAGGACTGATATCTAGACTATAAAAAGAACTTAAGAAACTTACCACTAAAAAAACCCAAACAGCCCAATCAAAAAATGGGCAAGTGAACTAAATAGACACTTCACAATAGAAGAAATACAAATGGCCAATAAATATATGAAAAAATGCTCAACATCATTAGTAATCAGGGAGATGCAAATCAAAACTACACTGATATTCCATCTAACCCCAGTTAGAATAGCAATCATCAAGTCAAACAATAATAACTGCTGGCAAGGATGTAGGGAAATAAAAACTCTTATATACTGTTGATGGGAAAGTAGGGTGAATATAAGAGGGAATATAATATCAGAATATAAGAGGGAATTTAGATAATGGGGGAGAAACCCCAGTGGAGTCAGGGAGGTTGCTCAGGGGAGGGCAGTGGTGGGGGGAGGTAGAATTAACAAAGGAGGCACTTCTGTTGATGTTACATACCAATGCCAATCTCAATATCACGTATGCAGAAGGGGACGGAGTGTGGTGGGAGCCAGGGAGAAGCTTACCAAGTGCTGTGTATATGTATGTCACTATCACTCTGAATTACATTATGATGTGAGACTACAATGCACCAATAAAAGTGTTGAAAAATATTAGATGCTGAATGTGATTATGGCAAGCACAGGGAATAAGGATAACATGGAATAGATGATAAAAGAAAAATAATGAATGCCAACCATTACTCCATGATCTATTGATGATTACAGAAGCTAAGAGTATAACAGCTAGGTAGATGTGTGGATAGACAGACTATCCTCTCTCCTATTTTCCTCTTGTTTTTTCTTTTACTATTTGGTATAAGTACTTAGCAGGAGTATTAGGAAGAATCTTACCTGGACTTTAAAGAGAAAGAGTTGGGCCTATGTCCTCCTCTACTGTTGAACTTGGAGATCCTAGACTTAAGAATACAGTAATTGTTGGGACTTTGTTTTTCCTTTAAGTGACAGCATTACAATATCTTTATTTTTCTGAAGAACAGTTGCATCATGGAAGGCCAAACTATTACATTTTTGTTATGTGGCCCTTAAATGGGGGGGGGGGAATGGATACTGAGCTGTAATAGGTAGACAGTGGTACTCATTTCATGTTTTTTAAATGTATTCCCTACTCCTCTGAGGCTCTGTTCTGCACTGAGGACTATTTCCCTGAAAGCTTAATTACCTAGGTGCCATTGCCAACTGGCTAGGAATTGCTAATGGAAAGTACTAGAAAGAAGCAAAAAAAAATTTCAAGGTACTCCTTCCTATGTCACTATTCTAGAGGCTGATTTTCTTCCATGGTTCCAACTACACTATAGTTTTATTGTCTAGTGGGTGGCCACAATCTCTGGCCACTATGACCATTTCTCTCATTTCTCTAGCACTAGAGAAACAAAGTGGATTAATGGCTTCCATTCTTTGATATAATATCTAATTTGTTTGACCATCAAATTGTCTTTTCCATTCTTCCTACATGTGTCATAACTATTTCCTATACCAAATTATTTGTTTAATACCTGGCATAGACTTTGCTTTCCTGTCCAGATCTGACTGATGTTATATGTGGAAATAATATTAACTGTGACTGAAAGACATAATAAAACAAATTTGTTGATGGCTTCATCCACAAATACATTCCAGTGTCTTCCAACATTATTAATACAGGATTTTCTACACATTTTCTATTTAACAACAAATATTTTCCAGAATTTCAGACTAGTTACTCATCTTTGTTCTGAGTATTTATTATAACCATGTTTGGCAAAACATAGTTTTACAAAAAATGTTTGCCAATTTAATAATTAAATTATTTCTTCAGGCTGGGTGTGGTGGCGCACGCTTGTAATCCCAGTACTTGGGAGGCCGAAACCAGAGGATCCGGGTTCGTGGCCAGCCTCAGCTACTTAGTGAGGCCCTCCACAACTTCGTGAGACCCAGTTTCAAAATAAAGTATAAAAACAAATAGGGGGGAATATCCAAGATGGTGACCGAGGGAGATACCATGCTACGATCTCTCTGAGATTTGGATCTCAATCGCCGTGAAAGCAACTTTTCCACAGGAGAAGAAAAGCAACAAAACTTGGAAGTAACCAACGAAGGGTTTGAAATGTGACGGAATCAAAGCCAGAAGACAAGGCAGAGGGAAGTATCAAGCTCCAAGCGCCTTACCTAAGGGACAGCGGCAGCGCAATCAAAGCCAGAAGACAAGGCAGAGGGAAGTATCAAGCTCCAAGCACCTTACCTAAGGGACAGCGGCAGCGCCATCTTGGCCAGACCACACTGGCTGCTACAGGCATTGCAGCTTCCACACGCCACCAGCAGAGAAGCCAGAGACCTGTTGTGAGTTCAACTGCAGGTCAGCAGAGAGGAAAGCAAGCAGCAGCTCGCTCCACACTCAAGACACCAAACAGTGGCAGCGACAGCGGCTGCAGCGGTGCCATCTTGGCAGGACTTTACTGGCGGCTGCCAGCATTGTAGCTCCTGCACAAGTCCAGCAGAGCCACCAGCGAGCTGTTGTCATCCAGCAGCTGCAGAATAGCAGCAGTGTAGGTGAGCAGCGACTCATTCTACGAGTGACACAGACCTGAACTGCTGTGTTGGCAGAAGCAGCAGCGGTGCCATCTTGATCAGACCATGCCAACAGCGACTGGCAGTGTGGCTTCTGTAGGCCACCAACAAGGAAGCCAGGGAGCTCTTCTAAAACCAACACTGCAGAGCATCAGCGACAGGTGCAAGCAGCAGTTTGATCCTCACTTGGCAGAGTCCCAAGGGCCCCGAGGCCTGACCGGAACCTGCAGCAGTGACTGAGCCCCCTCCCCAGAGACTAAGAGCAGCACTCAACAAGACCATAAGTCCACGAGCCGCCCCAGGGGGAGACCACCCAGCGCGGCCACAGGGACTCACAGGGTCTGGGACAGTGCGGATTGCCCCGGTGGAGGTGGGAGTGGGGTCTGCTGTGGGACGTGGTAGATGTGTGGATAAGCAGACAGTCCCTGGCGACATTTGAGTGGGACAGACTTGCAGCATGCGAGTCGCAGCACCCTTGTAGAGTCACCAGGAATCACCACAGGACATACAGCTGTGGTCCCAGGGAAAATTGGACCAAACCAGCCTTCTCTGTGGAAAATGTGGAGTTCTATGTTTACACAGAATTGGGGCAAGGTGACACCCACGGCTTCCATAGGCAAAGAGAGACACAAGTCCAGCGCCCCCTGCTGGTGACACCTGCCATAGGTATAGATAGAGAGAGACATAGGGACAGCCCAAGTAGAGACCATGGAGACCCACACTTGCAGTGAGAAGGGCAATAGCGGCACTGGTCACTTGCACAGGTAGTGAGAGACACCAGGCAAGGGTCCCAATCACTGAAGGAGACCAAGAACTGGGCCTGCAAATGGACATTATACTGAGCAAGTGAGAATAACCATTCAGGAAAGGATATTCACCCTTAAGGCTCACCTAGAAGCAACTATCTAGCTCCAGGACAAGAAAACATGAAGGGAGAGGGATTAGACATAGGACACCTACAGAGTGAGAGAGAGAGAGCTACCAAAAGCAACAAAGGTATAAACATAAGAAACCTGAAATCATGAAAAGGAAGAATAGCAAAGAAACAATGAGCCCCCATAATCCCAAAACAGAACCGGCCAACACAGAAGTGCAAAGATTGCCAGAAGGACAATTCAAAACTTCAATAGAGGAAATGATACAGGATTTGTGAAAAGAATTCAGAGAGCGCCTGATAGAATGAAGGATCAAATAAGCAGGAATCAAAAAGAAGCTCTGAAGGGAGTCAAGGATGCAATAATTGAAATGAGGCATCAATACAGACCATCAACAATAGACTAGAGCACATGGAAAACAGAATCTCACTCTTAGAAGATGACGTCTCCAAAAATGAACACATAGTATATAAATTAGAAAAAACAATTCAACAGCATGAATTAGACATTAAGGAGATCTCAGCCAGTCTTAAAAGAGCACACATAAGAATAATAGGCATAGAAGAGGGATTAGAAGCTGAAACTAAAGGAATCAATAATCTATTCAGAGAAGTAATATTAGAAAAATTTCCGAACATAGAAAGAGAGGTCGACACATAGGTACAGGAAACTTATAGAACCCCCAATAGACAGTATCAGAGAAGAGGTTCACCATGCCACAAAATAATCAAACTGACTAATGTAGAGACCAAGGAGAGAATCTTAAAAGCAGCGAGAGCAAAAGAGCAAGTAACATTCAGAGGCAAACCAATAAGAATCACTTCTGACCTTCAAGACTTTATGTCTTCCAAACCAGCACTAGAGAAAATGCTCAAAGAGATTAATTACAAAGAAGAAATAATAAGGAAACACCAGAACCAGAGAAACAGTGATTCCCATCAAACAAACAACTAGGCAAAGAACAAACACTACCTCAAACAGGAATTAAATCTCAAAATGTTAGGAATGAAAACCTATCTCTCAATAATCACGCTGAATATAAATGGCCTCAACTCCCCAATCAAAAGACATAAGGTAGCAAAATGGATTAAAAATCACAATTCATCTATAGGCTGCCTGAAAGAAACACACCTTACAAGTAAAGATACGCACAAACTAAAGGTGAAGGGATGGAGCAAGGTCATCCATGCTAACGGAACTTGAAAACAAGTAGGAGTGGCATTATGATATCAGACAAATTAGACTTCAAAACTAAACTTATCAGAAGAGACAAAGAAGGACATTTCTTACTGGTAAAAGGAACAATCCAGCAAGAGGATATAACAATAGCCAACATTTATGCCTCAAACATAGGTGCAACCACTTTCGTAAAAGAAACTCTTCGTGACATTAAATCACACATAGATCCCAATACAATAATATTGGGAGACTTCAACACACCTCTCACACCACTAGATGGATCTTCAAGACAAAAGGTCAGTAAAGATGTCACAAACCTAAGGAACAACATAAACCAAATGGACCTAGTAGACACATACAGAATATTCAACCCAACTACAGCTGAATTCACATTTTTTTCAGCTGCTCATGGAACTTTCTCTAAAATAGACCATATCCTAGGCCACAAAGTGAGTACTAGCAAGTTCAAAAAATGTGACATAATCCCCTGTGTCTTTTCACACCATAATGGAATGAAACTAGAAATCAACTATAAGAAGGCCCAGAGAAACCTCATAAACATGTGGAGACTGAATACCACACTGCTGAATGAGGAGTTAGTAAAAGAAGAAATAAGGGGAGAAATCAAGAAATTCCTAGAAACAAAAGAAAACAGAGAAACAACATATCAAAATCTCTGGGACACCCTGAAGGCAGTATTAAGAGGAAAATTCATAGCACTGAGTGCCCACATAAGAACAGAAAATCACCAAATAAATAAATGAATAACACATCTCAAAGCCCTTGAAAAACAGGAACTGTCTAACCCCAAAGCTAGTAGAAGACAGGAAATTGTTAAAATCAAAGCAGAAATCAACGAAGTAGAGAATAAAAAAATACAAAATATCAACAAATCCAAAAGCTGGTTCCTTGAAAAAATAAACAAGATAGATAAACCACTAGCCAACCGAACCAAAAGAAAGAGAGAATCAACACAAATTACTAAAATAAGAGGTGAAAAAGGTGATATTACCACCGACAGCATGGAAACCCAGAGGATAATTAGAAACTACTTTGATAAACTATACTCCAACAAAAACCTAGAAGAAATTGACAAATTCCTAGATGCATACAACTTTCCTAAATTGAATCAAGAAGACATAGACAATTTAAATCGATCAATAGCAATTAACGAGATTGAAGCAGGAATAAAGAGCCTACCATCAAAGAAAGGCCCAGGTCCAGATATTTTCCCAAGTGAATGTTATAAAACCTTTACAGAAGAACTAATCCCAATACTCCTCAATCTATTCCATTAAATAGAAAGAAACTGGACTCTCCCAAACACATTCTATGAAGCCAACATCACACTAATACCAAAACCAAACAAAGGCAGCTCAAGAAAAGAAAACTAGCCAGGCGTGGTGGCGCACGCTTGTAATCCCAGTACTTTAGGAGGTGGAGACCAGAGGATCCAGGTTCGCAGCCAGCCTCAGCTCTCTCTCTCTCTCTCTCTCTCTCCTTGTCTCTCTCTCTCTCTCTCTCTCTCTGTCTACCTAGTGAGAACCTCCGCAACTTCGTGAGACCCGGTTTCAAAATAAAGTATAAAAAATAGGGCCGGGGTGTAGCACGGAGGTAGAATGCCCCTGGGTTCAATCCCCGGTACTGCAAAAAAAAAAAAAAAAAAGAAAAGAAAACTACAGACCTTTATCATA